>JAQQSW010001018.1:0-23672 GCA_028646575.1 Pseudocheirus occidentalis
GTGTTTGTGTGGGAGCTGTGGTGCTTTGCTGCTTCTACGCCGCCATCTTCTCCAATAGACCGTGTATATAAATATAAATTTATATATATTATATGTGTATATAAATATATAAAGTGAGTATGGGCATATGCATGTTCATGTATACATAGAGGGCATAGGATGAGTTGAATATGAAGGGAGGATATCTAAAAAATAAAATTAAGAGGTGAGAGAGGAATTTATTGGGAGAAGGAGAAAGGAAGAGATAGATTAGGGCAAAATATCTCATATTAAAGAGGCAAGAGAAAACTGCTACAACTGAGGGGAAGAGCAGGAAGGTGAAAGGGAATGGGACAACCTTACTCTCATTGAATTTGGGTTAAGGAGGGAATAACATACATACTCAAGTGAGTATCTTAGCCTACAGGAAAATTGAGGGGCAAGGGTAGGGGATAAGACAAGGATGATAGAAGGGAGGGCAAATTGGAGGAGAGGGTAGTTAGAAGCAAACATTTTTGAAAAGGGATAGGGTCAAAGGAGAAAATAGAATAAGTCGGGGGGAGACAGGATGGAGGGAAATATAGTTAGTCTTTCAAAATATAACAATTATGAAAAGGATTTGGGTAATTACACATGTACAACCTATATTGAATTGCTTATCTTCCCAGTGGGAGTGGGTGAGAAGGGAAGGAGGGAAAAATATCTAGAACTCAAAGTTTTAAAATAAATATTTTTAAAAATTGTCTTATACGTGCAACTGGGAAATAAGGTATACAGGCACTGGGGTATAGAAATCCATCTTGCCCTACTAGAAAGTTGGGGGGGGGGTGATGAGGGGATGATATAAGAGAGAACAGATTGAGGGAAGGGGTATTCAGTAGGCTTTCTATTTTGGGGTGGGAGTAGGGGGAAGATGGGAAGAAAACTATAACTCAAAATTTTGTGGAAATGCATGTTGAAAACTAAAAATTAATTAATTAATTAAAATAAGAAAAAAAGGAAAAAATATTTGCAAATTCTATGCTTGATTGCATGATGCCATGGGGTCAGGGGGAGGGGGAGAAAATGTGAAACTCAGGGGATTGTGGAACAGAATCTTGTAAATTAAAAGTAAACAAATTAATAAAGACCAAAAAAAGAATTATTTTACTAGAACACAATTACAAAACATCTTTCACTCTAAGTCAGATCTAAATAATTGGAAATGTATTGGTTGCTCATGGGTAGTCCAAGCTAATATAATAAAAATGACAATTCTACCAAAATTAATTTACCTATTCCATTCCTTCCATACCAAACAAATAAGCAAATAAAAAATTATCTTTTAGAGCTAGATAAAATAATTGTAAAAATTCATCTGGAAGAATCAAAGGTTCAGAATATTGAGGAAATTAATGAAAAGAAATGCTAGGGAAGGTTGCCTAGCCATAACAAATCTTAAATTGTATTATAAAGCAGTAATCTTCAAAACCACTTGGTACTGGCTAAGAAATAGAGGTGTAAGTTGGTGGAATAGGTTAGGTCACAAGACACAGTAGTCAATGACTATAGCAATCTACTGTTTGATAAACTCAAGGACCCCAGTTTCTGGGATAAGAACTCACTATTTGACAAAAAATGTTGGAAAACTAGAAAACAGGATGCAGAAACTGGGCACAGACCAACATCTGACACTGTATACCAAAATAAAGTCAAAATGGATACTCAATTTAGATACAAAGGCTGATACTATAAACAAAGCAGAAAAGCAGGAATATTTTATCTATCAGATTTATGAAGAATGGAAGAATTTGTGACCAAATGAGAGATGGGAAACATTATGAAATGCAAAATGGATAATTTTGATTACATTAAATTGAAATGGTTTTGCACAAACAAAGGTAATGCAACCAAGATTAGGAGGGAAGTAGAAAACTTGGAAAGTATTTTTACAAGTTTCTTTGACTAAAGCCTCATTTCTAAATATATAAAGAAATAGGTAAAATTTATAAAAATACAAGCTGTTCCCCTTTTGAGAGATGGTCTAGGGATATGAATAGATAGTTTTCAGAGGAAGAAATTTAAGTTATCTATAGTGATATGAAAAATTGTTCTAAATCACTATTGATTAGAGAAATACAAATTAAAACAACTCCGAGTGACCACATCATACCTATCAGATAGACTAACATGGCAAACAAGAAAATGATAAATGTTGGAGAAGACGTGGGCAAGTTGGAATTCTGATTTATTGTTGGTGGAGTTGTGAGCTGATATAACCATTCTGGGGAGCAATTTAGAATTGTGTCCAAAAGGCTATAAAAATATGCATACTTTTTGACCCAGCAATACCATCTCTTAAGGCTGTATCCCAAAGACATAAATGAAAATGGGGAAAAGACCCACATGTACAAAAATATTTATAGCAGTTATTTTTGTGGTGGTCAAGAACTGGGAATTGAGGGGATGCCCATTAATTGGGGAATGCCTGAACAACTCATGGTATATGAGTGCAATGGAATACTATTGTGCTATAAGAAATGATGAACAGGCAGACTTCAGAAAAACCCAGAAAGATTTACATGAACTAATGTCGAGTGAAGTGAACAGAACCAAGAGAACATTGTACACAGTAATAACCAGAGTGTATGATGACTGCTTTTGAGAGCACCATGAAATGGCGTAGCACAGACTTGCTTTGTGAGAGTGCCACAGAATGCCCTAGCACCCCATATGGCGAACTTGAACTTTCAATAAACTACTTTTCCTTTGTCTGAGAAGTCTTGAGTGGAATTCTTTCCATAGGACCCAGCATGTTGGTATTTTGGGGTATCGGACAGCCCTAACCCTCTTTGGGTATCTCTTCATTTTTATGGTTCTCAGTAATGCAGGGACCTAAAACAATTCCAAAGGACAGATTGTAGAAAATGCCATCCACATCCCAGAGAAAGAACTATAAAGTCTGAATGCAGGTTGAAGCAGTCCATTTTCTTGTTTTTGTTGTTGTTTTTTTCTCTCTCTCTCATGGTTCATCCCATTCATTCTAATTCTTCTATACTAGTACTTCTATCTTAATTCTTCCATACTAATTCTATACTTCATAATTAATGTGAAAATATGCTTAATAGGAATGTATATGTAGAGCCTATATCAGATTGCATGTTGTCTTGAGCAGGGGGAAGGTGAGGAAGGGGGGAAGTTTAAAAGTTATGGAAGTTAATGTAGAAAGCAAAAAATAAATAAACTTTTTAAAAGATTTTTTTACTGACTAAAAGTCACGATCAAAAATATCCTAGATATCTTATCTTAAGAAATTATCCAGGAAACTATCCAAATATCCTAGAGCTAGAGAGTGAAACAGAAATTGAAAATCCACCAATCATCTCCTGAAAGAGATGCCAAAATGAAAACTCTTAGGATTATTATTACCAAATTACAGATTTTCCAATTCAAGGAGAAAATACTTCAAGGAGACAGAAAGAAGCAGTTTAAACATCATGGACCCACAGTAAGGATAACACAGGATTTACCAGTTTCTGCATTAAAGAATCTAGGAACATGATATACCAGAAGGCAAAGTACAAAATATTACAATCAAGAATACCCTACCCAGCAACACTTAGTGTAATTTTTCAGTAGAAAAAAATGTAATGAAATAGAGAAGCATCAAGCTTTCCTGATGAAAAGATCAAAACTGAATAAAAGTTTTGATAGCCAAATAAAGATTCAAGAAAAGCATAAAAAGGTAGACATGAAAAAAGAATCATAAGACACCTGATATGATTAAACTGTTTGCATTCCTGTGTGGGAAGGTGGTACATGCAGCTCCTGGGAACTTTATCATTATTAGAGCCATAATATGAACAGATGGTGTCAACAAAATAAAATTAGGGGGTGAGTATGAGTAATGCATTGGAAAGTAAGAAGAAAAAGACAGAGTAAGATAAATTATCCCAAATTAAAGAGTCCTGAAAGAGCTTTGACAGAAGAGAGGAAGAGGGGAAGAAGTGAGGAGAAATAGTTAAACCTTGTTCTCATTAGAATTGGCTTAAAGAAGGTACAACATACACACAAAGTAGAACTCTGTCTTGTCTTGGAGGGATATCAAGGGGGAGGGAGAGAAATGAAGGGAAATTGCTAACAAAAGGAACGATATTTGAGGAGGCAGTGGTCAGTAGCAAAACATTTTTGGATAGGGAGAGGGTGAAAAGAGAGAGAAAGAAGAATAAGTGGGAAAAAATGGTAGAAAGTCAAATAGCAATCATAATTGTAAAAGTGAATGGGTAAGCCCCCCCCCATAAAAAGGAAGTAAATAACAGTGGATTAAAAACCAGAATCCATAACTATGTAGTTTATGAGAAAAATGCTTGAATCCAAGACATACATATAATATAAGGAAAGGAGTTGAAGTGAAATGCATTTTGCTTTAGCAAAAGGTAAAACAAGAGCAGTGGTAGTAAACATGTACTCAGACAAAAATAGGTCTAACCAAAAGAGATAATCACAAAAACTCTATTTTGCTAAACCTACCATAAAAATTTAGTGATATCAATATTAAAAAATTGTAGGATATAAAAACTGCAAAATATTAATCAGCATTTCTATATATTTACCAACAAAGTCCATCAAAAAGAGACAGAAAGAGCAAAGTTATTTAAAATAATTGCAGACAAAATAAAAGACTTGTGACTCTACCTGCCAAGACAAACTCAGGAACTATATGAACACAATTACAAAACACTTGTCATACAAATGAAGTCATATCTAAACAACTGTACAAATATGAATTTTTCATGGGAAAGCCAAGCCTATATAATAAAAATGACAATCCTACCAAAATTAGTTTATTTGTTGAGTATCTTACCAAAATACCAAAAATTATTCTATAGAGCTAAAAAAAGTAATTATAACATGCATCTGAAAAAAGTAGACAAGAATATCAAGAGAATTAATGAAAAAAGATATGAGGAAAGGTGAACTGTGTCAAATCTCCAACTATATTACAAAGTGGTAATCATCAAAAGAATCAGCTACTAAGAAATAGAGAAGGGTATCAATGGAACAGATTAAATAAAAGATACACAATGGTAAATGACCATAGTAATCTAGTATTTGATAAACCCAAAGATTTAAGTTTTAGGGATAAGAACTTATTATTTAATAATGCTACTGGGAAAACTGAAGCAGTTTGGCAGAAATTGGGTGTAGACAAACATCTGACATATACCAAGATAAAGTCAAAATAGGTAAATAATTTTGAAATAAACCATGATATCTAAGCAGATTAAGGAAGTTTGCAATACTTTACCTGCCAAGTCTACAAATAAGGGAATAGTTCATCATTAAGGGATAGAGAGCATAATGGAATGTAAAATATAATTATTTATTACAACAAATTAAAAACTTTGTGCACAAAGAAAACTATTGCAGCCAACATTACAAGGAAAGTAGGAAACTGGAGGTAAAATTTAAAAGCTTCTATGATAAAGGTTTCATTTCTCAAATAAATTGAGATCTGAATAAAATGTAAGAAAACACAAGTCACTTTAAAACTGATAAATGGTCAAAGGATATGAAGAGGTAGTTTTCAGAAGAAAAAATCAAAGCTACTTGTACTCATATGAAAAAAGCTCTAAATCACTACTGATTAGAGAAATGCAAATTGCAACATTTCTGAGATATTATCTCATACACAAGATTGGCTAATATGACAGAAAGGAAAAACAACATATGGAATGTGGAAAATTTGGGACACAAATGCACTATTGATAAAGTTGTGAACTGATCTAAACATTCTGGACAGGAATTTGGAAGTAGGTCCAAAGGACTATAAAATTGTAAATATTCATTGACTCAGCAATATCACTACCAGGTTTGTATCCCAAAGAGATGATATGAAAAGGGGAGTAACTTATTTGTACTAAAATATTTACAGCAGCTGGGAAATAATTGGAAATTGATAAGATGCTCATCAATTAGGGAACATCTGAAGAAGTTGTGGTATATGATTGCAATGGAATACAATTGTGGTAAGAAATGATGAACAGGATGGTTTCCAAAGAACCTGGGAATACTTACATGATGTAAAGTGAATTGAGCAGAAGCAGGAAAGCATTGTGCACAATAAAAGCAATACTGTACAATTTTGAATTGTGAATGACTTAGCTATTCTCTGCAATAAAATGTGCCAAGAAAATGCCAAAGGACTTATAATGAAAATTTCTATCCACCTCTAGATAAATAACTGATGGAGTCTGAATGCATATCAGAACAAACTTTTTTCTTTCCTCATATTTCATGATATTTTTCTCTGTGTTCTCTTTTGCAACATGACTGGTATGGAAATATGTTTTTCACTAATGTACATATATGATATATATCAAAGGGCTTGCTTTTCAAGAAGCAGGGAGGGGAGAGATAGAGGTAATTCAATACTCATAAGTTATTTTTAAAGAGAACATTAAAAATGTTTTTCACATATTGTTGAGAAAAGTAAAATAAACATTCTTAGAATTCTATAAAAATAAAAAAAATAAAAATTACTTGCTTTATTAAACTGAATTGAAATTAAATGAAAACATGCATTTTCAGTTCTGGGAAATACCTTTGCCATATTCAAAAAAGATTCAACATGTTACTTTAAATACTTACCTCAATGCTTTATAAAACATTCATAACAGTTAGATCATTTGAGGCACAGAGAAGATTGAATTCTTGGTGCACAAGTATGGTGGCATTGTCAAATACATGCAACATACAGACTTCCAGAATCACAAAGACATTCAATTTGGATCCAGTATCATTTTATATACAAACCCTATAGCATAAGGAACCATCATGAGGGAGCCACACTAATAATCAACTGAGGTATCAAGTCATCTTGTGCCTCTGTACAATGGAAACACAGGAGTATGCATAGAACAGCTTGTGGTACCCTCTGGGTTCAAGTCCAGGCTTGTGTTTTCAAAAAGAAAAAATTAAATAAGAAGTAATGGGAGCTAGGGTGTTATAACTTCAACCCTAAGGCTGTGTTTTAAGACAATCAGCAAGCCATTTTGGTTTTCCAAATATTTCCCATTCTTTAGAGACTGACCAAATCCTACATGAAACCTTCTGAGTTCTCTATAGCCCAAACACATTTCACCACTTCCTGAATTCCTAAAGTAATCTTGGTCTCCTCTGATCTATCATTGTTATATCATTTGGTTTAGTAAATTAATTAATTCACAGGTAGATGTCTTGACCCCCCGCACCCCCATGAGACTGTAAGTGACTTGATAGTTAGATATAGACTAAAGAGTTGGAAACACTTGAGAGGATGTCATCTTTCATGCGGAAAGTGAGGTTCAGACGCATCTGGCACAGAACTCAGCTCCTCCAATTCTAAATCTATCCTAATTTCCATAGTATCACAATGTTATTTGCTCTATCTGACCCAAAAGAAATGAAAGCACATCTGAGCATACACAGCACACTCACTTAAAACTTAATGAATTGAACTAAATTGAACAGACCTAAGGTGAGCTGCATATTACTTAATGAATGAAGAATTGCTATTCCACTGATTAAACAGGATGGGAAGTCATCCCAATCTATTCATTGAAGCAATTATCAACAATAGATGACCCCCTTGAAGTCTACTTTTCATCCTCATCATACAATAGAGAATGTAACCCAGGAGTAAATAAAGCAGATGAGAAAAAAAGTTTAAATCACCTACCTATCACCAATGGCTGCTTGAAAAGTTAAATTTCTACTAAGCTGTGGTGTTGGGGTTTTTTTGATCCACTGACTTGACCACTTGGTTTAATTCACTCTTCTGTTATTTTCCCCCTCATTATTTTAAGTTGCCAGTCCATATTAACTTCTCAACTGACATATAATCTTTCATTTTTACTTTGTACAAAACTCAATTTCATTTATCCCATATTCCCTTTATAAACAATGACATTTTGTTGAGTCTTATTAAAAAAGTCTATTCCTAAAGATTCCACCTCTGCCGCAATAGAAACTTGTTTTGTAGCAAAGAATGACATCTAAATAAAACAATTAACACATAGCCCTGATAAGAAAATGTATGTTTTATTCTATTCCTGTTGTGCCCCAGCTATGTTAAGAAAAGAAAAACTCTCAAAAAAATGGGGATTATTTTCTCCTGCATCTTCCTTCTTTGCTCTAATTCTCTTCACTGAAGACTTCTTTAGCTTGTTTGATTTCTTCAGTCAAGGAGTACTGTATATATAATATTGCTGCATTGAAATGTTTTGTTAAATGATGTTTTATTTCATTACTTTTGGGTATAAGGTATAATTTTCTACGAGGGAATGGCATATTGAAAAATGTATAGGATAAAAAAAATAATTTTTCACAAATGTATATGTTACTATAATAAAATAGCCCAGTTCTCATTGCCAAGCCCCATTTATAAAATGAGAAAAACTTACCATAGATCTTATGTTTTCCAGAAATCCCCTGGAAATACCTGCAATAAAAATTCAAATACAATAGGTTACATTTTATAATAATGGATAAAGTTGCTTCATCTTTAGCTCAAATGGTCCTACTGGCATATTTTTTCAACACTCAGAGCCCTGCAAAACATGGAAAGGTCCTATGTCCACTTATATTTGTGTGGTTTAATTGTCTAGAAACCACCACAATCACTAGGAAAAGAATGATATGACAGACAATTGTGTTTAAGATCGACTTGGTCAAAATGTTCTCTCTCATCTGAGAAGATGCTTTGGTACTAACCCTTTCTCTTGATTCAATGCCAATGAAAACTTACGAGATTTATAACTGCTGACTTATACACTATATTAGGAATTATTATTTTCATTTACTCATAGATCATTAGAATGAGGATGGGTACTACAGATGATCTCATTCTGCCTCCCGATTTTATACAAAAGTCCAGTGGGACTGAGGCCCAAATGAACATTGGCCAAGGTTACTGCAAGTGAGTTACAAGGCAAAGTCAAAATTGATAAGTCCCAACCCCATGTTCTCTCTGCCACATAATATTGCCAGTACTTTCTGTAATGCATCAAATGCATTAGGCTCACCAATTCATCAAATTTCAACTTTTTTTAAAAGTTTCCCAATTTGGTATACAAATTTAGATCTCCCAAAGCAGAAAGTAACAACCTATTCCAAGCAGCAGGTAAGACTAGTTCTCCACAGAAATTTCTGAAAGGTTAGTAGATTCCCACCAATGACTTAGAAATTTACTGACCTGAGTAAACAGGTAGTATCAAGAAGAAAAGCTCAAAGAGGGCCTTCTTTATCACTTGGAAGAGGGCCATTCAGCCTCTGGGAAGTCCCTGGATCAGGTTCTCTGTAAGGAAAAAGAAAGGTAAAAGCCTAAAGACAGTTTCTCATTAACAAAAGGAGACATTTATCTAGGCCTTACATACATGAAGGTCTATTAAAATTAAATTCTTTATTCTCTCACTTCACATACTCATAATGTTAGCATTGAAAACCCATTCTCCCCACCCCATCCCAAACCAGGACTTTCAAACTGGTACAAGCCATAACTATTCCTCTTCTGTCACCTCAAAGACAGAATGATGAAGATGGGGTGATGTTCCCCGTCCAATGCCCTGTCAGCTCAACAGAGGAAGATAAAATGAAGCTCTATATGTATCACCATGCCCATGATCAACCTTTACATTTCCCTTCAAGAAATATAAGAATGAAAATTTTCCATTTGAGTACAATTTAAGCAGATGCACAAGCAGGAAAGAACAGGGCAGAATGGGAGGGAAGGGACATGGTCTCAACTGCAGGCCCAAGTGACCCACCTCAGAGGGAAGAAGAGATGGACAAGGAGATGAACTGTCTCTTCCCTATGTGCCACCTAAATACTCTTAGTCAGTCACAATATCTCCTCTTGAGGAATGGCCAAGGAGGGAGGTCAGGCTGAAGTCAGGGGGGTAGAGAGCAGTGAGGCAACTCGTGCCCTACCCACAGGCCAAGAAATATCTCTTTGTGTGAGGCTTTGCCCTTATCAATGTGTATGCCTCAGCAGGAGGTTAAGGGACCAGGGGAATGGGATAAGGCCTAGGAGAAACAGTGAGAGGCATGAAGAAAAGAGCATTAAGAGAAGTTGAGGCTTGGTAAAAGTTTGTTAGAGTAGAAGGATTCAAGAAGTATGTACAAAGGGGCACAGAGGGGAACAAAAGAAAACAGTAAAAAATAGGCCCAGAGAAGAGGTGAAATCCATTGAAGTCCCCTCCTATGATCTTCAACTCTGACTCCTTCATTGAAGAAAGAACATCCTGATGGAGGCAGCCACAATGATAGAGGTCTAGATACCAGACCATGTCAGGATCACATGAAAATACTGAGTGTATTTAGACAAGGGGATTTTCTAAAATTAAATCAAAATTCCTCTATTTGGAATTACAACATTTTAACAAACTTTTCCCAAACTGTCTTGCTTAATTTATTATATATTAATTATTCTATCACAATAATGTAAAACATTTTCATATTTGTCAGCTTGTAAAAGAAAAAAATACCAAAAGGAAAAAAACAAGAAAAAAATTAAGTGGCCCTCCACACATGACCTGTACAAGTTGGAGTTGCAATTGATCCAAGCCGAGTTTGCAGAATTCCACCCCTATATCTTTGCTACTCCCCCAGGTGAATAGTAGTTGGGGATCATTCTTGATCCAAGACTGAACCTTTCCTTGGGTGCCTTCTACTCTGAAGATGTCTTCCAGTGAAATTGAGAGTGAGACCAATGCCCCATCTGGGAGGAGCCAGTACAGCAGAGTGTAGTCAACAGGGCAGTTAGTATGCAACTCATCAGTTCCACCTGCAACATGGTCTCTGCAGCTTATGAGTCCACTAAGGACAACTACCCTTATATCAAGTTTATATGTGGCCTTGGTGAACAAGGGGCAAAGACTCTCACTGCAGACTCTGCTGTCAGTGGGGTCCAGCTGCTTCTCTCTAAACCGGAGCCTCAGATTGCATCGGCCAGTAAGTATGCTCATAAAGAACTGGAAAACCAGAAAGAGAAACTACCAATTCTTCAAAAGCCAAGTGAGAAGGTTAAAGCTGATACTACAGACCTCATTCTCTTCCAAAGTGATCAATGACAAGGATGTAGTCTTCACTACAGTTTTGGGTGCCAAAGATGCTATGGCCAGCAGAGTGACCACGGCTGTGGATGTGATCCAAGGAGCCATCCAGAGTGGGGCAGACATGGTGACTAGCAGTGTCAACATAGTTATGGGCTCCAAAGTAGGAGAAATGGTCCTCAGTGATGTGGATACTGTGTTAGGAAAATCTGAAGAATGGGTTGACAACTATCTGCCCATGATAGATGAAGAGCTAATTTAGATTGCTACCTCCCTAGAAGAATTTGACATGGCCTATGTCCAACAGCAGAAGGAGCAGCAAGGTTACTTTGTTCGCCCAGGTTCCCAGTCCACCAAGCTCCACCAGCAGGCCTACCAGTCCTCATTTAGTAAACTGAAGCAGATCAAGGAGAAAGCCCTAGAGGCCCTCTTACAGTTCTCTTAGGCTATCAACTTGATTGAAAATGTAAAGCAGGGTGGTATTCAGAAATTGCTAAATGGCCAAGATAAACTCCACCAAATGTGGCTCAACTGGAAACAGAAGGAACTAAAAGATTCTCATGATGCTGCTTCTAATACAGAGCAGGTTGAGTCTCATACCCTCACCATCTTCCAGGATGTCACTCAGCAGCTTCAGGGTAACTGCTTACAGCTTGTATTCAGTGTCCAAGGCCCTCCTAGCAGCATCCAGGAGAAAGTACAGCAGGCTCACACCCAGATTGAAGAGCTTTGGGCCACCTTTTCAGGATCCCAGTCCTTCCAGAACCTCTCTAGTAATGTCCTGACCCAGAGTAGAGAGTGGGTCAACAAGGCCCAAGAGTCCTTGGATGAGATGATTGAATATATCACTCATGACACTCCTCATGTATCTTGTGGGACCCTTTTTCCATCTGTCCAGAACTTTAGTGAGTCAGAGAAAACTCCAGAGAAGATGGAGATGAACTACAGACCTCTATCATGGCAAGTAAAGGGGTTGATAGGATCCTATCAAAAAGCTAAATTTGTCTTTAAAAACCTAACTCTTGGCAAATGGGGTTATAATACATCTTGATCATCCTCTCAGCTTAGAGAAACCAGCTGACCAGAGCCACCTACAGTTTAACCTAGTCTTGGTTCTAGTTAATAGGTGATAGGGGAAATGGACCTTCCCCTCACCTTCCCAGGATCAGGATTTAAACAGAAAGTAGGAATATATGCTCTCCAGACTTCATTCCTGGGTAACCAGGATATGTCTGAACTCAAACCAATAACCGTTTCTTGTCTTTCCATGAACCCTTCCCTACTCCTTGTAGAAATGTACTTCACTAATTGAACCAGGTGATATAGAGGCATAGACTAGTAACAACCCTTCCATAGTAGTAGGAGGTAAACTCCTTGATTCTTGGTGAGGAAGAAATGGGAGATGTAACATTTTTCTTTCTCTGTCGAGCCCTCCAAAAGTGTAGATAAATTGTGTTTTGTACTAAGTTCAATTGCCTCAAATAAATATTACCTGCATTTAACAGTGTGTGTTCCAGAGAGAGAAGGGTTAAATATTAAAATGAAGAAACAGAGTAGCCTCCAGACAAACAATTTCTTTAGCAGTGCAGGCAGCTGATCACAAAACAAATCAGATCCAATGTTCTTGCTACCCAAGAACACTGAACTTTGGTTTTCACCTGCTTAATATACAGTTTGGAGGGAATGAAAAACAGAATGAAAAGATTAACATGCTTGGTTTCTTACTGAATGAGGGGAGGGAGAGACCATAAGGAGAGATTGAGGAAGCAATCAGGAGACACTGAGGAGAGAATGGAAAGGGGGTCATCTTCCTTCCAGTTGGGGAACATTTTGGAGAGAGAATAATCTTGGGACTTCTCTAAACTCAGGTGACTTTGACACAATTTCACAAAATGGTAGATAAAGACAAAATGGAGTCACTAATGCTACTTCAGTATTATAGAAGCAACTTCCTCCCATTCCATGCTTTGATCCTTTTTGTCCCCCAAAAAGGATTCTAGGGTTTTATTGCTGTTCTTACTTTGCTTTCTTTTCCTGCTCATTTTGGCCAGTCATTTGCTTGATTTTTTAGCTCTGTGGAACTCTGCTTCGGGGGGGGGCAGGAGCTCTGTCCCAAATTGGTGGGGTTTTCACAGCTGCCAGAGCGATGAGGGGGGTGCTGCAGCCCCCAACAGCTTTGGCTTGCTTAAAGCACACCCCAGGACCACCACCCAAGACCACAATAAGGATCCAGGCCACTCAATGCAAGAGCCCTTGGCCCTGATCAATTGCCTTGACCCCCCTGCTATCTGCAGGTCTGGAGCTCTGAAGCAGCCAAGTGGAGGCAGTTGCCACTTGCAGACATTCCTGCCGCTACTGCCACTTCCCTGCTGCTTCCTTGCCCTGGGGGCAGTTCGGCCAGACTGCTTTTCTCCCTCCAATTTAGCTAAATGCCACTGACCTTTCTCTCACCCTTATTTCTTCCGGCTTAATAAATGTGGAAACTGCCCCAGCTGCTGTGGATCCACTCTCCTGGAGACTCCAGCTGTGGCTCCTCCCCACCACTCGGTTTCAGGCTGGGCTGGTTTCAGCTCCCAGCCTGCTGTGATGAGCCCCACCTGCCAAGCTACCTTCAGTGAGAGATGTGTTTTCTGTGTTTTTGTGAGTTTTGGAGCCATAAAATTTGTTTAGAGTCATATTTTATGGATATTTAAGGTGACTGTGAGGGAGCTGCGAAACTTTGCTGCTTCTATGCCTCCATCTTGGCTCCCCTCCCAGAAGCAACTTAATGGTCTGCTTTCTGTTTTGATAGTTTCTCTTTCCTTTGTTTGCCATTTTTGCATGTGTTATAATAAAGACTTATAGTGTTCTTCAAAAAAAAATAAAGTGAAAAATAGTATGCTTCAATCTGCATTCAGATTCTATCAGTTCTTTCTCTGGAAGTGGATAGCATTTTGCGAGATGAGCCCTTTGGAATTCTCTTGGATCATAAAATTGCTGAGAATAACTGTCTTCCACAGTTAATCATTCTACATTATTGTTGTTACTGTTAACAATTTCGCCCTGGTTCTGCTTACTTCATTTTGTATCAGCTCATGTAAGTCTTTCCAGGGTTTTCTGAAATCATTCAGCACTTGTTCATCCATTCCCTGAGATGAGCATTTCTTCAGTTTTCAATTTTTTACCATCACAGAAAAAAACTGTTATAAATATTTTTGTACATGTAGGCCCTTTCTCTTTTTATTATCTCTTTGAGATATAGACCTAGTACTGGTATCACTGGATGAAAAGGTACGTACAGTTCGGCTGCCCTTTGGGCATAGTTCCAAATTGCTCTCCAGAATGGTTGCATCAGTTTACAACTCCACCAATAGTGCATTAATGACCCAATTTTTCCACATCCTCTCCAACATTTGTCATTTTCCTTTTCTGTGATAGGAGCCAATCTGATCAGTGAGAGGTGGTACCTCAGAACTGTTCTAATTTACGTTTCTCTAATCAATAGTGATTTTGAGTATTTATATGACTATAGAAAGCTTTGATTTCTTCTTCTGAAAAGTATATATTCATATCTTTGATTTTTACCAATTGGGGAAAGACTTGTATTCTTATTAATTTGACTCAGTTCTCTATATATTTGAGAAATGAGATCTTTCTCAGAGACAATTATTGCTAAAATCCTTTCCCAGCTTTCTAATTTTCTTCTAATCCTGATTGCATTGGTTTTGTTTGTGCAAAACTATTTTAATATAATCAAAATTATCCATTTTACATCTCATAATACTCTCTACCTCTTGATTCCTCATAAGTTCTTCCTTTCCAAATAGATCTTACAAGTAAACTTTCCTTGCTCTCCTGATTTGATTATGGTAATACCCTTTATGTCTAAATAATGTACCTGTTGTCCCAGGAATTTTGTCAAATAGTGAGTTATTGTCTGCAAAATTGTTGCCTTTGGAACTTCTTTTTCTACCTCTTACTGCTCAGAAGTAATTAATTTGTCACTCTCAAAAGGAAAAGTCTTCAGAAATAACCTTAAAGATCAAAACTTGAAGATGTTATACAAGAAATTCCTGTTCATTTTTGAGTGGACTAGATGCTCCCTGAGAACCATTCAAGTAATGAAATTCTATCATTGATGCATTTCATGGTTTCAAATCATTTGCCATCCAATTCAATTACTCTGAATTTGTTTCCTTGGTTATTTTTATCAGGAGTGGGGAAACTGTGTCCTTGGGGCCACGTGTGGCCTTCCAAGCCATTGAATATGGTCTTTTGACTGAGTCCAAGTCTTACAGAAAAATCCTTTTTTTAAGATTTGATCTGGGAAGTTTCAATTCAGTCAGACACCTGCCCTTGAGGACCTAGAGGGCCACATGTGACTTTGAGGCTACAGCTTCTATACGTCTGTGCTAGGAAATTGGAAATGTGTGATTGGAAAGGATGGTAGGTAAGTCATGGAGTGTGGATACTCAACACAAGTGATAGGTTTGTATCCCTGAAATATTAGGAAATTAAGGAAAAGACCTCTTTGCATTTGGTGTCACACAGAACGAGAACACAGTGGGCACTTATAATCTACATCACTGAAAGAGAGATCACAGATTACTAAGGAGATCACAAATGCATTCATGAAAGGTTATTTTTTCTACCTTCAAGTGATATTTTTGTGAAACATTTTTATCAGCTTCCTTTATTAAGAATTAATGGTTCTTTGCCTGTTGATGGTTCTTGAAAATTTGAAAAGCTAATAATTTAAATATATGAACACTTTATTTCTAAATCTTATACCCATTTTGACATCATCTTGGTATATGGTGGGGGAGGCTGGTCTCTACATAAGTTTCCATCAAACTTCTTTCCAGTTTTCACAGAAGTTGTTCTCAAATAGTGAATTATTGTCCCCAAAGCTTGGATCTTTGGGTTATCAAACATTAGATTACTATGATAATTTAATATTTATACAGTAAGCATAATCCAATAAAATGATCAATCACTCTATTTCTTAGCCAGTACCAGATTTTTTAAATGACTGCTACTTTGTAATACAGTTTGAGATCTGGTACAGCTAAGCCAACTTCCTTCATATTTTATTTTCATTGATGCCCTTGATATTCTTGAAAATTTTTTCATCAGATAAGTTTTATTATTTTTTATACTTTCCTTAAAATAATTTTTCTAGATTCATTATTAAGGTACTCAACAAAAGGATTAATGCAGGTAGAATTGTCACTTTTATTATACTGGATTATCCTACCCATAAGCAATTAGCATGTTTCAAATTATTTAGATCTGATTTTGTGTGAGAAGTGTTTTGTTATTGTGTTTATGTGATAAGTGTGTCTTGGTAGGTAAACTCTCAAGTATGACCTCTTTAAAAAATAATTTATGTTTATTTTTAGTTTTCATCATTCATTTCAAAAAGATTTTGAGTTACATATATTCTCCCCATCACCCCAACAGAGTGATCCCACTGTATATTCCCCCTGCCAATCTGCTCTCTCCTATATCATACCACATCACCCCACTGACTTTCCAGTAGGGCAAGATGGATCTCCCTACCGCAGTGCCTGTTTATCTTATTACCCAGTTTCATGTAGATAATAATAATTATTATTATATATGTGTATGTATGTATGTATGTATGTATTTGATTTTAGAATTTTAAGTTCTAGATTCTTTCCCCTCCTCCCTCATCACCCACCCCCACTAGAAAGACAAACAATTCAATACAGGCTGTACATGGGTAGTTACATAGAACATCTCCACAAAGGATATATTGTGGAAGACTGACTACATTTCCCTCCTTCCTACCCTGCCCCCCACTTTTTCAATTCTCTACTTTGTTCCTGTCCCTTTACAGGAGTGTGTGCTTCTAACAACACTCCCCCACAACCATTCCTCCCATCTATCATTGCCCCTCTCATCCCCTTCCCCCCTATTCTCCTGCAGGGCAAGATACCAAATTTAGAGTGTATGCCATTCCTTCCCTAAGACAAATTCAATGAGAGTAAGGTTGACCCATTCCCTTTTGCCTCCTTGTTCTTTCCCTCCATTGTAACAGTTATCCCTTCCCTCTTCTATATGAGATGATTAATCCCATTCTATCTCTTCCTGTCTCCTCTTATTCTATTTCTCTCCCACCTCTCAATTTTACCTTTTAAAATATCATCCCTTCCTATTCAACTGATCCTGTGCCCTCTTTCTATGCACACATATATACACACACTCACATATGTATTCATACTCATATATACCCTCTTATATAGACATATGTGTATGTATACATACATACATACATGCATACATACATACACACATATATATATATATACATTTATATTCCCTTCACCTATCCTCATACTAAGAAAAGTTTCATAAGTTACAATTATCATTTTTCCATGTTGGCATGTAAATAGTTCAACTTTGATAAGTTCCTTATGAATTCTTTTACATATTTACCTTCTCATGCTTCTTGTATTTGAATGTCTAATTTTCTATTCAGTTCTGGTTTGTTTCAGAAAGAATGCTTTGAAAATCCTCGGCCTCATTGAATGACCATATTCTCCTCTGGAACATTATGCTCCATTTTGCTGGGTGGGGGATTCTTAGGTTTTATCCTAGTTCCCTTGATCTCCAGGAAATCATCTTCCAGGCCCTTCGATCCCTTAATGTAGAAATTGCTAGATCCTGTGTTATCCTGATTGTGTTTCCACAGTATTCAAATTGTTTCTTCTGGGCAGCTTGTAATATTTTCTCCTTGATCTGGGAACTCTGGATCCTGTCTATAACATTCCTAGGACTTTTCTTTTGGGGATTTTTTTTCCAGATGTGATTGGTGAATTCTTTCAAGTTCTATTTTGCCCTCTGGTTCTAATATATCAGAACATTTTTCCTTGAGAATTTCTTGAAGGATGGTTTCTAGATTCTTTTTTGATCAGGGCTTTCAGGTAGTCCAGTAATTTTAAATTATCTCTCCAGAATCTATTTTCCAGGTCAGTGTTTTTTTCAAGGAGATATTTCACATTGCCTTCTATTTTTTTTATTTGTTTGCATCTGTTTAATAGTATCTTGATTTCTCATAAAGTCATTTGCTTCCATTTGCTCCACTCTAATTCTGAAGGAATTATTCTCTTCAATGAGCTTTTGAGATTGTTTTTCCATCTGGCAAATTTAGCTTTCTAAGGCATTCTTTTCCTCATTGACTTTTTAGGCCTCTTTTGCCATTTGAGCTAATCTATTTTTTAAGTTATTATTTTCTTCAGTCAGCTTGTTGACTCTCTTGTCATGATTTTCTTACATCATTCTCATTTCTCTTCCCAATTTTTCCTCTACTTCTCTTATTTGGTTTTCAAAATCCTTCCTAACCTCCTCTATGGCCTGTATTCAGTTTACATTTTTCTTGGGAACTTTTGGTGCAGTAGCTCTGATTGTGTTATCTTCCTTTTGTTCCATGCTTTGATCCTTTTTGTCCCCAAAAAAGGAATCTAAAGTTGGATTGCTGTTCTTGAATTTCTTCCTTTGCCTGTTCATGTTGCCAGTCAATTACTTGACTTTTGGGCTCAGTAGAACTCTGCATTCAGAGGGAAGAGCTTTTCCCGAATCTCTTGGGTTTTCACAGCTGCTGGAGCTATTACGGGGCTGCTGTCTCTGCAGCCACCACCAGCTTTGGGTCACCACCGGTCACACACCTCCGGACCGCCACCCAAGACCATGATCCTAACACAGATGGGTTAAGGAAAGAGCATTTAGCCTCTGAATGATCACTTGGCCCCTGTGCAATCTGCAGGCTGAGAGCTCTGAAGTAGCCAAGTGGAGGTGGCTGCAGGGCTGCTGTGTCACTTCTTGCCCTTGGGGCAGTTGGCCAGACCTGTTCCTTTCCCCCCCAAATTTAGCTGAGTCCTACTTGCCTTTCACTTTGTCCTTGTTTCTTATGGGTTGATAATTCTGGAAACTGCCACAGCTGTTGGTGACCCACTCTCCCCAATACTCCACCCTGTGGCTATATCCATGGTTTCAGACTGGATTGGTTTCGGCTCCTAGCACTCTGGAGTGAACCCTCCGTGTTTGCCTTTTGAGCTGCCTTCAGTGGGAGCCTTGTTTTTCTGTCATTTTTTGAGTTCTGGAGCATTAAAATTTGTTTAGGGTCATATTTTATAGGTATTTGAGGTGGTTGAGGAAGGGGCTTTCAGAGTTCTCCTGCTTCTATGGCACCTTCTTGACTCCACCCCCTCAAGTATTTCTATTTTCTATTTTCCATAGTTATTTTAAATAGAATTTCTCTATCTTTTACTGATAGATTTTGTTGGTAAAATATAGAAGTGGAGATGATTCAAATGGATTTATTTGATATCCTGTGACTTTTGTAAAATTGTTTTTTATTTCAAACAGTTTTTTTTTTACTTAATTCTCTAAGGTGTCCCAAGTATACCATCATAGTATCTGCAAAGAGAGATTGTTTTTTTTCTCATTGACTATCCTAGTTCCTTCTATTTTTTTGTCTCATTGCTATAGCTTGTGTTCCCAGGAGAAAGTTGAATAATGGTAGTGCAATGGTAATGGAATTTAAAGATCCCCCGGTATTGGCTTGGTTTTGGGGTCTGGTTTCTGGGTTAAAACCCAGAGCTTGTGAATCACACTTGTGGGATGGACTTGTTGACATGGAGAGAGAGCTGAACTGGGAGGAGCTGTGGATTTAGAGAGAAGCCAAAACAAAGAGAAGGCCCAAGCAGAGAAAGCCAGAGGGACTTTTGGAAAGCGGTGTTGTGGAAGCAGAGAGGAGAATTGCCGGGGGGCATAATTGCTGGGGGAGAGACTGCTGAGGGCCAATTGGAGCTGCCCAGGTCTTTTGAAAACTGCCACCCAGAGCTGCAGAGAACTAAGGAGGCATGGCTGTGATTCCAGTATTTTGTCTGCCTGTTTTGATGTTGTTTTGCCAGATTCACCTGCTGGGGAAGGACAGTGCTGCTGTTGTAGAGGTCCTGGAACCTTGCTGTTGGTTCAGAAGCCCTGAAGGAGTATTTCCTTGTAGTATATGTACAGAAATCCTGGAAGAGGGCCTTGCTGATGTTTTCAGGGGTTCTGGGACTGTTCTGCAGGCACAGAGTGACTTGATGAGGACACCAGCAATGTATATTGTGGCTTTGTTGAGCTTTGTCTCTCTAGGAACAGAGATTGATGAGTACTTGCTTCATGTCAAGATGAAGACAGGGCCTCTCCTTGGGCATTAAATGCTGTGATGATATCTTAACCTTGTTCTATTTTAAGGGTGGATGGCCTTTTGTGCTCTCCTGCCCCTTTTGAGAAAGTGCTTGGTGTTAATAGATGCTATTTGTATTCAGTTGTGATCCAGGGATAGGAAACCTTTGACTTTTTTATGCTCTGTGATTGACCAAATGAAGGTACTTTGTTTATGATTAGGAACTAATCTTCATTTCCGAAGAGACTAAATGAGTGTACTGGCTAGGAGTGGGCCACTTTGGCTAATGTACTGGCCTGGGGTGGGATACTTGGACCTTAGTACTTTGCAACTGAATTGAGAACTTACTTGCTAAATGGATGAGTTACACTGTACCTTGATTTTCTCTGCTCTGTGAATGTTTTGCCTTAATCTGTCACTGAATAAATGGAGTTTACTATTCTGGTAATCCAAACTTTGCAAGTTGCCTTTGCTTGGCATTACAGGTAGTGGTAATAGGTGTCCTTGCTTCATCCTTGCTCTTATGAGGTAGACTTCTAGCTTATCCTCACTACAGATAACATTTGTTGATGATTTTATATAAATGCTACTTACCATCTTAAGGAAAATGCCTTTTATTCCTACGCTTTCTAGTATTTTAATAGAAACAAGTGCTGTATACTGTCAAAAACTTTTTCTGTGTCTATGGAGATAATTTTTTTTTATTTTGTCATTGATATAGTCCATGATGCTGATAATTGTCCTAATATTGAACCAGCTCTACATTCCTGGCATAAATCCTATGTGATATGCATGATCTTTGTGATATATTGCTATAATCTCCTTGCTAGCATTTATTTAATTTTTTTGCTTCAATATTCATCAAGGGAAATTGACCTATAGTTTTCTTTCTCTGTTTTCATTTTCCTAATTTAGGTATCAGCATCATGTTTGTGTCATAAAAAGAATTTGGTAGGACTACTTCCTTGCCTGTTTTTTTAAAAAATAGTTTCTATAGTATCTGAATTATTTTTTCTTTGAATGCTTGGTAGAATTAATTTGTTAACCAATGTGGTCCTGTAGATTTTTTCTTAGGGACTTCATTGATGGAGTATTCAATTTCTTTTTCTAAGATAAAGTTTTTCAAATATTCTATTTTCTCTTCCATTAATCTGGGCAATTTATACTTTAATAAGTATTCATCCATTTCACTTAAGATGTTAGATGTATCGGCATATTATTAGGTAAAATAGTATCTAATAATTAATTTAATTTCTTCTTCATTGGCAATGAATTGGCCCATTTGTTTTTTGATGCTGCTAATTTGGTTTTCTTCTTCTTTAAAACCAATTTAAAAATAGTTCCATGTGTATTATTACTGTTGTTGTTGTTGTTTTCATAAAACTAACTCCTAGTTTTATTTATTTCAATGATTATTTGTACTTTCAATTTTGTGAATGTCTCATTTGATATTCAGGATTTCCAATTTGATGTTTAAGTGGGGGTTTTCAATTTATCCTTTTTCTTGTTTTTTTAGTTGTACCTTCCATTCACTGACCTGATTTTCCTCTTTTTTATTAATATAATGGTTTCAAGATATGAATTTTAACTAAGAATTGCTTTGGTTGCATTCCATAAATTTCTGTATATAGTCTCACTGTTCTCATTCTCTTTAATGAAATAACTGGTTGTTTCTATGATTTGTTCTTTGACCCTTTCATTCTTTAGGATTAGATTATTTATTTTCAAATTAATTTTTGATCTGTGTTTCCACAAATCTTTATTGAATTTAATTGTTATTACATTATAATCTGAAAAACATACATTTAATACTTTTCTTCATTTGGTCATAGTCTAATATATTCAGGGTTTTTTTTCAAGGTGCTATCTCCCATTGAGAAAAAAAGGTATATTCCTTCCTTTCCCTTTCAGTTGTCTCCAGAGGTTTATCATACATAACTTCCAATATTCTATTCATTTCACCAATTTCTTTTTTGTCTATTTTTCATTAGATTTACTTAGTTCTGAGAAGACAAAGTTGAGCTTAGTTTAAGGTATACATTAGAATAGATTTTTACTATTTCCTTCTGTAACTCATTTAACTTTTCCTTTTAGAAGCTGTACGCTATAGCATTTAGTATTGATATTCATTGTCTATGATATCTTTTAGCAAAATGTAGATCCCCTGATTATCTATTTTAGTTAGATTTATTTTTGCTTTTGGTTTGTCTGAAATAATGATTTTGACCTCTACTTTTCTTTTACTTCAATTGAAGTATAAGATATTCTGATTCATGATAGATTCAGTGTATTCTATTCTTTGAGCCTTTTGGCTTCAAATATGTTTTTTTTAAGCTGTATATTAAGGAATTCTGGGTTCTTATCATCTCTACTATGTAATTCCATTTTTAGAAGAGTTTAACCCATTCACATTCATATTTTTTTTACTTACCATGCATTTCCCTTCATCTTGCTTTTTCCCTGTTCCTATCATTTTCTCTCATTCTTTTTAACCTGCCCCTCCTCAAAAATGCTTTACTTATAAGTACCACTTCTCCCAGTATGCCCGCTGTCTTCTCATCCCACCCTCTTCTTTTACCCACAACCTTTTCTACTTCACTGTAGGGCGAAATATATTTCTTTTTTTACCTTTTTTTTAATAAAGAGTATTTTTTCTAATTACATGTAAAGATGATTTCCAGCATCCATTTTTTTATGAAATTTTCTGAGATTTTTCTTCTTCCTTCTCTCCCACCTGCCCTCCCCAAGACAACAAACAATCTAATATAGGTTATACATGCATATTAAACATATTTCCACATTACTCATGTTGTAAAAGAAGAAACAGAATAAAAGGGAAAAGCCATTAAAAATGAAAATAGTATGATTTGACCTGCATTCACATTTCATAGTTCTTTCCTTGGATTTTGATAGCATTTTTTTATCATGACTCTTTTGGAATTCTCTTGGATCATTGTACTGCTAAGAAGAACCAAGTCAATCATAGTTGATCTTCACCCACTGTTGCTGTTACAGTGTATAATGTTCTCTGTGCTCTGCTTACTTCACTCAGCATCAGTTCACATAAGTCTTTCCAGTTCTTTTTTTCTGAAATCTTTCTTCTCATCATTTCTTATAAAACAGTAGTATTCCATTGCATTTATATACCATAAATTGTCTAACCATTGCCCAATTTATAAGCATCCCTTTAATTTCCAATTGTTCCACCACAAAAAGAGAGCTGCTACAAATATTTTTATACAATGTGGGTCCTTTTCCCTTTTTATTATCTCTTTGGGACACAGACCTGGTATTGGTATTGCTTAAAGAAATGGATCTGCACAGTCTAATTGCTCTTTGGGCATGGCTTCAAATAATTAATCTATAATTGCCCCATGAGTGGAAGATTGATTATTGTATTGTGAAATGACTGAATGATTAAGTAAGGAGGGTTTCCCCCCCCC
>JAQQSW010001019.1:0-23616 GCA_028646575.1 Pseudocheirus occidentalis
GAGAGAGAATGAGAGTTCCTCTCCCAGTATCTGGAAGCTGACTGAAACACGAACAGGATAAGACTTTGTTTATTCATGGCCTGGCTGATCCTTGAGTTCCAGGCAAGAGAAGTGGTGAATGGATTGAGATGTGCTGAACCCTGTGAATTTCAGTGTGTGCCGGGGATTGACCTGAGGACTGGACAAGGACCTGGGAGCTGTCTACCTCTGAGGACTGGATGAGAACCTGGAAGCTGTCTGCTTCTGAATCCAGGTGATTGTTTGGCAGATTTAGGAGGGAGCTGGAACCATGGAAGGGGATCCAGGGAATCAGAGAGACCACCCAGAGTCAAAATGCAGAAAAGGCCTCCCCTTGGATGAAACTGAGGCTTGCTGAGGACAAGGATGTGGGAGCTTTTTACCTCTGAGGACTGGATGAGAACCTGGCAGCTGTCTGCTTCTAAATCCAGGTGATTGGCAGATTTAAGAGGGAGCTGCAACCATGGAAGGGGATCAAGGGAATCAGAGAGACCTCCCAGAATCAAAATGGAGGAAAGGCCTCCCCTTGTACTAAACTGAAGTTTGCTGGAAATCAAGGGGTGGAAAGTTTGTGTGGTTTTCTAATGACCATATTAGGGACTGATAATATTTAGCATTTAGGAATCTTGCTTAGTGGCTGACTGCTAGATGAGTCACAGATTAAGTTAATGGTTGCCCCATGAGTGGAAGTTTGGTGTATTGTGAATTGTTGATTGAATCTTTAAGTGAGAAAGGTTTGAAACCAGGTGATTCTTCTTTTGTTAATTGATTGATTGAATCTTTAAGTGTTAAGCTGGTTTCCCTCTTAAGGAAGCCAGGTGATTCTTCTTTTGTTACTTGTTATAAATATTGTGACTTGCTGTAATAAGATGTAATATTGAGAATATTATGTTGTGAATATTGTACTTAATCTTGATTTGTAATGGAATAAACAGAGTGTTCACTATTACTGTGTAATCTAAATCTTAAAAGCTGTTCACAGTAGCATTCTTTTGGGAATCTTCTTCTGCTTGACTTTACAGGGGGCGATCTCCAGTCATTCTGATCTATGTCTTGCCACTGAGCCCAGATAACTCCATAGGAGAGAGTGAGGCTGCTGACTTTGCATAGCCCTTTCTCACTTAATCCAATTCGCTTTCAAGTCATGACATCACCATGCTGTTGTTATGGTCATCTTCAAGAACAAAGGACAAACAAGAACAACAAAGAACAACCAATTGGTTGGAATCCCATGTGTTTCCTTATGTTGCAGTGGCCTACCAAATAGAAATTTTTATAGTAACAGGTTTTTATCTACATGGTTTCAAGTCCCAGAGTCTCTCTCTCATAATCACTGGAAAGTAACCTGAGATATTTCTTTCCATGGGGTCCTGTGTCCTAGATTCTGAGGTCTCTACATAATGTATATCTATTCTCCCAAGTTAATTTGCCTTTATAAAGTTAATTGATAATTATAATATTGATAGAATCCAAATAGGAAGAGTTAAAAACTAAATATAGACATCTTTTGAAAGATTACATGGAGGAACTTTACACTAATGGAACCCCAAAAATGTTGTTGATTATATAAAAATTCATCAGTGTGACTATTTTTATTATCCACTGGGATCAAGTCAGCATGAGATACTTTCAACGGGTTGGTAGGTTATTGTCAGTTAGCATGGTACTAATACCTGATACTGACAGACACTTTATCCAATGACAGGGGTTGCAACTACTACTACTACTACTACTACTACTACTACTACTACTACTACTACTACTACTGCCAGTACTACTACTACTACTACCACGATGATGACAATGACTGCTACTACTACAGCTACTACTGCTTTTCCTGCCATTGTTGCTGTTCCTGCCATTATTGCTGTTTCTGCTGCTGCTACTACAATTATTGCAACTGCAACAACTAACTGCTATTACTGTAGTGAGCTAGCTACTTTTTATGCATTTAAGGTTTCACACACATATATATTTAAGTTTTTATATACTTAAGGCTCCATGTATATATTTAAACATTTCACACACACAACCTCATTTTTATCCTCATAACCATGGGAGTATGTGCTACTATTATTCCCATTTTACAGATGAGGAAACTAAGGCTGACTTGCTCAGGGCCACACATACAGTAAATTTCTGATGCCACATTTGAACTTAGATCTTTCTGACTTTAAGTCTATCTCTCTATCCATTATGCCATTAAATTGAATAGAATGCTATTTTTTATCCTACTCTCCATTTATACAACACGCAAAACAGACATACACACACACACACACACTAATACAAACAGTCCAAGGGAATGCAAAGCATGTACTACTTCTTTAGAAATGGTAGATTCTGTGACTTTTGATTAGAGTTGATTTTTATGCACTAGGTATCTAGTGGGTTATGACCAATAATGAGGATAGTAATAGATTTGGAACTAGAGGATCTGGATTGGAATATTGGCCCTGCTACTTACAATCTGTATGAGCATGGACAAGTCTCTTAACCTCACTAAGCTTTAGTTTTATCTTCTGCAAAGTGAAAGGGTCCAGCTAAATGACCCTTTAGGTAATGCAGCAGAGTGAAAAGACCACTAGATTTGGATTCAGAGAACTCAAGTTTCACACCCACTGATAACTATGAGCCCACAGGCAAATCACTTGATTTATCTGTTTCCTCATCTGTAAAATGAAGGATTTGGACAAATGACCTGTATGTAAAGTTCCTTCTAACTCTAAATCTCTGATCCTATGACCTCCCAGCTAGTTTTTGTCCCCAAACGCAGGGATCTGTAAATGGTTCATCTAGTGTCTTATATTTTGAGAATTCTTGGCCAGTAAGTTCCCATCTTTGTATCATTTCAAATTTTGGACAGGTTGAAACTTCCACAGTCATGCTATTTCAGATTACCCACAACTCATATAGTTCATATATTAAAAAGCACAAATCCCCTTCCTCCTCTATCCATTTCAAGGTTCTAAGGGCATGTTTGTATTAGTTTTCTTCCCCAATGAAGACAGCAGGCTAGAGTTTATGCAGATTAAGGATTAAGTAATAATTACAGTCATTGGTATCCCAGTCTCTATTTTGCCAAAGACTATATGTTTCAGGCAGCACACTCGAGAGATTTCTCACTGAGAGGCCTGTTCCTGCCTAAATCAGCGTGCCGTTCCCTTTGATATTCCCCCAGTGTTCACATACACCCTGAAACATACACAGCTCAGGGTAATATGTCTCTTAATGCGATGGAATCAATGGAAACCCAGCCTTTTTTGCCTGACAGCATTGTCAGGGTGTATTATCTGGTTGAGGCTGTGGCTTCAGTTCATAGCAGTCGTCAGTTAAATTTCCCTTTCTGAAGTTGAGCAAAGTGAGGTAATGTCACAGCCACAGGCGACTGCCGCTCACAGGACGGTTGCCGGAGCAGCCTAGCCTCCTGGCTTGTCACACTGTATATATCTCAGGGTCTTCTTTTCCTTCCTAGTCAGAGGTTTCCAAGAATGTTGCCTGAAGCAGTCATGGGATGCAAAAGAGAGAGATTTTTGTTCTGCACTTAGCAACATTACCACGCTTCATACTCAGTTTCTGGTAAGGGGAAATTTAACTGACTGCTCTGAACTCGATATACCAGATAATGCACTCTGACAGTGCTGTGGATAAAGGCTGGGAAACCCACTAATTTATATTTCATTATCTCTGCACTTGGTGTAATCTGTTCTCTTTTACAAGGCATTAGAAAGATAATAAAGAGAGCTGAAGCAAAAGAGGGAAAGGGAAAGAGGCACAGTCCAAATATCCCTGAGCAGCCCATGAAATTAAGGAAGTTACAACATCCGTCTTTCTGCTTCACAGATTCTGGAACCAAGTTAGTTACTAGGTTAGAGCCGCGTGCTTCGGATAGTTTCAACTCGATCCATTAAACATTTATTAAGTGCAACTGATGCTCACTACCTGTATGACCTCAGGCAAGTCACTTAAACTTGCTGGACTTCAGTTTTCTCAATTGCAGGCTAAGGGGCTGCCATAGACAGCTTTTGAGATCCCTCCTAGCTCAATGACCCTATTACATGCATGATAAGAGGTGGACAAAAATGTAAAAAACAGGACGAAAAATAGTGTCTGCCCTCAAGGAACGTAAATTCTCCTGGAGAAAACATAACTTATAGATAGCTAAGTATAGACAGCATAACTTCTCCTCTAACAACTAGAAAGACTGAGATTAGAAGAGAATCAGTTTTTCCTGGATAGAGATCTATTGGGTAAAAGGAAAGGAGTCCCATTTCTAGCAATACTTATACCTCATCTCATTTCAAATGCATGAAACAAAAAGCATGAAATGGTGAAAATGAGGTATATATAAATTATCTAAAAAGCAAAATGAGGAGGTGGCTAGGTGGTGCAGAGAATAGAGTGCTGGCCCTGAAGTCAGGAGGACCTGAGTTCAAACGTGACCTCAGACACTTAACACTTACTAGTCATGCAACCTTGGGCAAGTCATGTAACCCCAATTACCTTACTTTCCCCTCTCTAAAAACAAAAAGAAAAAGAAAAAAAGAAAAATGAAACATTTTCATATGGAGGTCAAGATACTGTCTCTACAGACATTAATTGTTACTGGAAATTAACTTGTGAACAATGACATTGTATATGTCAGTCTGTGTGTAGGTATGTATATATATACATACATATAATCACACACACAATACATGTATGCATACATACACACATATATGTCTTTATATAGTTTCTTGAGTAAGTAAGATAGTATAAGGAAGGACTAGCCTTAATGTAATGAAAAATTATTTTTCTCATGTGGAGGGAGGAATCTATTACAAGGATGATTGAGGAAGTATAAGTCCTTAATCCTATGTAGGAGTTGAGGTGCTAAAGAGAAAATATGTGAAACATGATTAATAACTTGCTTGAATGCTGGAGGAGAAATATCGCCTAAAATCACTATTCTAGATAAGGAACTAATCTCCCCTACATTTTCCATCTCATTGTATCAGAAGGGAAGTTCTTCTTTTTTTGGGCTCTAGAGTTTTCCTTTTGATAGCTCAGGTCTTGCAAAAGGGAGAATATGAGGACTAAAGACTCAATGTCTCCCTTCCAACTATTGAATTATTGACAACCTAGGTCTCTAGGCATGGCATTAGGAGGGAATTCTGATCCTGCAGAATACTCACAAGTGCCAAGGAAGGGAGAAAAATAGTGAAATTGTCCCATAGCTTATTCCTCATTATTTCTTCAGATATCTTTTAATTCTCTATCTGCCTAATTTTCAAAAGTAAAAAAGTAGAAGAAAAATATTTCATCCATTTAAAAAGTCATATTAAAAACAAAATATGGGTGTATGCATGTGCGTATAGTAATATTTCATAGGTTTAAGAAATAATCTTAAGAAAGACCCTCTAAGTTGTTGGTGTCTAAAGTCCCCATTGGACAAAGAATCTCTATAAAGAACTGGAAGTGTGCAAATTAGAGTACTAAATATTTAAAGTATGATCATCCTATAAAGCAGTGATCACCAAAAATAATTTGATACTTATTAAAAATAGTAAAGTAGAACAATGAAACAGATCAAATGAGGAATAATCAGAAATAATTGAATGAAAGCGTTTGATAAATCTGAAAACATAAATTACATCTAAAAGAACTACATATTTAACAAAATTTTGTGCAGAAAGTAGAAAGAAGTTTGGAAAAAATAGATTTAAACTAATATTTTACACTATTTACCATTTTCAGTTGTTTCAGTCATGTCCAACACTTCAAACCTCCATGTGATGTTTTCTTGGCAGTGATACTGGAGAGGTTTGCATTTCCTTCTTCAGATCATGTTAGAGATGAGAAAATTGAGGCAAACACTGTTAAGTGACTTGATCATGATTTCACAGCTAATAAATATCTGAGGCCATATTTGAACTCAGGAAGTATTTAGGTCTGGCACTCTATTCACTATACCACCTAGCTACCCTCTATGTGACATATTAAGGTCAGAATGGATACATGACCTCAGTACTAAAGTTCATCACACATGGAAGCATAGGGGAAAAAAATAAAAAGAAGCAAACTAGATCAGAACCTTTCACAACCATAACTAGGAGGAGAATTTTAACCAGAGAAAGGGTAGAGGAAACCACAAAAGATCATAAGATCATAGGATCATAGATCTAGAAGGAACCTTATAAATCAATGAGTCTCATGCTCTAATTTTAAAAGTGAGAGGGTGAAGTGACTTGCCTGCATTGACAAAAATTAATATCTGAGACAAGTTTCAACATAAGTTTCTCTGAGGCTAAGTCCAGTGCTCTATACACTTGACCACATTACTTCTGAGTAAAATAGATGATTCCAATAGTATGAATTTAAGAGATCTTCATGAACAAAATTAACACAATTAGGATGAGCAGGGGAGAGTTTAAATGGAAAAAATAAAATATTTGTGTGGAATATTTTTCATAAGTGATTGATGCCTCAGACAGGGACTTGGTACAACCATATGAGACAAAAAAAAATTACTTCTAAAAGTATAATTGATCAAAGGATATAAACACAGTCCTCAAAAGAATAATAAACCATTGTCAAACACCTGAAAGATTGCTCTAAATCACCAGTAATAAGAAAAATATAAACAAAAGAACTTTGAACTTTCATATTATATCCAGCAAATCAGGGGAAAAACAAAAGATGAGAACAGTAAGTGTTGGAAGGGTTGCAGTGGATTTGTCAATTTATCTAATTGTTCTGGGAAAAAAACGGAATTATGCTAAGAATGTAACTATAATACCTGTATCTTTTGACCCAGAGACCATAAGGTTGGTGCCCTTCCCTCTCAAACCACCTTCTATTTACTTATTTTATATTTACTTGATCTTTGTTCTTTTTGTATTTCTTTTGTATATATACTTACATTTATTTGCCCTTATTGTCCCTGTCTACATTAGAATATAAGCTCATTTCAAGTAGTGATTTTTTTCTTCATTTATTGTATTTGTATCTCCATTGCCTGGCACATAATAAACAACTAATAAATACATATCGATGAACTGATATAAGCTAAAGAAGTCAAAGATAAGCAGAAATGCCCCATATATCTATAAATATTTATTGAAAAAAACCCCAAACATTTATTTAAAAAAAACATACCTGTTTGGTAGTAAGAAAGAACTGGGAACAAAGAAGCTAGCTACACATTCACTGGGGAATGGTACATAAATGTAATGAAATATTATTGTCTTGTAAGAAAATGTGAAACAAATTCTGTATTCAATAGAGAGAAACATCAGAAGACTTCCATGAACTAATGCAAAGTCAAACAAGCAGAACTAGGAAAACTATACACACAATTACAACAAAAATGCATTTAGAGGCAATAACAACCAAGCAATTAAAATCAAGTGTTATGAAATTATATTTTCCCAAAGAATAAAGATGAGAAGGTACATTCTTCTTCTTGGAAGAAGTGGATGTCTGCAAGTGGGAGACACTGCAAATAATATGCAACTTAGTTGATAGGTTGTTTAGTTTTCTGAACTTTTTCCCACCTCACCTTACTCTTCTTTTTCATTCTTTGCTATCAGGGCTGTTTCTCCAGAAGAGATGAGGGAGGAATATGTTGGGAAATTAAAGTTATACAGAAATAAAATCTTAACCTAGATGTATGGGTATTTTAAAATTATAAATTAAAAGGAAAGGACCCTAAAATCTTGGTCCTTAGGTCTCTAGGGAGTTTTATGTTACTCCTAGGGTCTAAGTTAAGTATCTCAGCACAGAGATACTAAAGGACTAATGTAGATCACTGGCATCAAATTCAAATAGAAGTGGGAATCATTAAACTGTACTTAAGGATCACATATTGGCAGGATTACTTGCCACAATGCAAGTGGAGTGTTTGATACCTCTGTTGCAGATAACTTAAAGACACAAAGTACAACTCAGAGCTACAAAACACAAAGATCAAGGAATTTTCAGGGAAAATGTTAACAGATACACTGGGCATTAAAGACACTACTCCATATGTTCTTAAAAATAAGAAGTATGCAGCTGGCTTTCAGAGACAGCCAAGTGATTCTCCCCTTTACTTGGGTGTATGCCTAGACAAAAGGAAGAAACCAGGAAAATGGACTGGGAGGAAATGATCATGTTATTAGTGCCTGGGTGGGTAGTTCTCTATGAATATTTTTTTTCTGAAATGAAGTGTTCTTGGCTGGGATTTGTTGTTGCTGTGGTTGTGGTTATTCTGGGCTGTAACTCGATCAGTGGAGAATTCCTTCAAAATTCTTTATCATTTATAATCTTAAGGAGTTGCCTGAGGGCACTAAGATGTTTAGTTATTTTCCCCCTGGTCACTATGCTAGCATGTGTTGGAGGTAAGATTTGAACCTAGATCCTCCTGATGCCAGGTCTGGCTTTTGATCTACTCTACTGTATAACCTTTCATTTTATGTACTTTATGTAAGTACAGTAAAATTAGCTTGGAATATACATCTTTAAACTCTATCTGGTCAAGATTTGCTAAGTCATTGTTGAGGTATTTCAGTCATGTATGACTCGGTGTCTCTATTTGGGGTTTACTTGGCAAAAATACTAAAGTCATTTTCCATTTTCTTTTTTGTGCTCATTTTGTAGATGAAGAAATTAACACAAACAGGGTTAAATGACTTGCCCATGGTCACATAGCTAGAAAATGTCTGAGGTTATCTTTGAAATCAGGAAGATGAGTCTTCCTGACTTTAGGTATGATATTTTATTTGCTACATAGTATCCAGCAAATTACTTTCACTCTCTAATCTAGTGGTTCTCAACCTTCTTAATGCTGTGACCCTTTAATACAGTTCCTCATATTGTGGGGACCCCCAACCATAAAATTATTTTTGCTGCTACTTCATAACTGTAATTTTGCTACTGTTATGAATCGTAATGTAAGTATCTGATATACAGGATGTGTTTTCATTGTTACAAACTCAACATAATCCACAGGTTGAGAACTGCTGCTAAGACTTTGCTATTATATCTATAAAGTGGGTATGGGGATGAAAAGACAATTTACCTAATATGAATACAGTAAAGGTTAATGATAGCAAAAACAACAGCAATAGTAACAACTTTATATGGAACTTGAAGGTTTGTAAAACTTTTTTACATATATTATCTACACGTTCCTTACAAAACTCTGAGAGACAGGTGTTACCATTATCTCCATTATATAGAGAAGAAAACTGAGGATGAGAGGTTGTGACTTACCTAGGGTCATATAGCTAGTAAGTACTTGTTATAGCATTTACACTTAGATTTTCCTGGTTCCATATGTGGCACTCTATCCACACTATCTACCTAGGTGCCTCTTATTGGTACTAGATGCACACACACACACACACACACACACATACACACACAAGTTATAATTTGTAGTAGTAATAGCATTTATATACTGTTTTAAAGTTTGCACAGTTCATTACAATATAATCTCTCCATCAATTGAGGAACAGTTAAACAAGCTGTGGTATATGATTGTGATGGAATGCTACTATGTTGTAAAAAATGAAACAAAAAAACATGGAAAGACGCATGAAATAATGAAAGTGAAATGAGCAGAACTAAGATAACACTGGATACAGTCACAGCAATATTGTTCAGAGAATAACTGTGAACGACTAAGCTATTCTGAGGATTATAAATATTCAGATCAACTACAAAGAACCTATGAAGAAAGATACTGCCCACTAGTATGGTTTTACATATACACGTGTGTGTGTGTGTGTATGTGTGAGAGAGAGAGAGAGAGAGAGAGACAGAGACAGAGACAGAGTGAGAGAGGGAGAGAGACAGAGACACAGAGAGAGACAGACAGATAGACAGATTGACAAATGATATCCTTCTCTAGTGTGGTGTGGAGAAAGAATGAAGGAGAAAGCTCAGAACTTAAAATATCACTAAAAATTAATTTAATTTTAAAAATATGGTTTCATGTCTTCCTCATAATAATCTACAGTCACACAGACAATAGTTTTCTCAGACAGGATTTGAACTCAAGTCTTCCTAACACCAAGGCTAGCACATTGTACTTTGTACCACCCAGTTGTGCATAAAAAACAGATAAACAAAAACCCATTAGAATTGTTAGGGACCATGGAGATGACCTACTCCAGTTTTGAGCTATTTTAATAGATAGCTTATGTTATTTGCCTGAGGTCACATTGTTATTTGGTACTGAGGTCAAGGCCAGAAGTCAAGGGAGAGCTCTGGTTTTTCTCCAACAGTTCTGTTTATTTCCTTAGGGATTCCTAAGAAATAAGTTGTCCTATAAAGCCAAAATAGTATAATCTGTCCCAAAAGGTCTTCATTAATTGTTATATGGTATTTTCAGGAGTTTTAATTTTTTTTCTTACTAATGCTATATAGAAGTCCCTGAAACAAGTACACTAGACCAATTTAAAATGAAAGAATGATGATACGTTAACTTTTAAATTGTTCTTTTCCTAATCACATATTCCATACTTTACCTTAAAGTAAAGTAAAAACTTGGTTTTCTATATTCACTCAGAATGCTGTGCCCTCATTCCATAGCTTAGCTTGGGAACTTGGGGACCAACTTGCAGTGTTTTGCCAAACTGCTTGTGACATAAACCCTCAGAACCTCCTGAGCTTGCTATGGCTATTTCTCCCGGGAGCTCCCACAGAGACCTCAAGGGGTAGGAGAAGGGCAGTGAAGATGAGGACTTCATCAGTTTTTGTTTTTCTCTGCCTCCCACACACAGAGCCAGGTCTGGCTCCAGGGTTTTTTGTGGCCTTAAATGCAAACTGGAAAATGCCCTTATCTGCTGTGCATGTGTGTGTGTGTGTGTGTGTGTGTTCTTTTCTTCACACTTTTATTGGAGTGACTATTCTGCTAGTCTTAACTTTTTATTCTCTGGGGGAGATACCTGTCCTGCACTTAGAGAATCATTGAATTAGAGAATCTCAGTTAGAGTTAGAAGGAACCTTAGAAGTCACATAATCCAAACTATACTTTAACAAAGATCCTGTGCAACAGTGGTTGTCAACCTTCCTAATGCCCAACCCTTTAATACTCATACGTGGGCGTGTCTACATGTGAACAGACCCTTATGGAGATGGATAGAGGAGCTCAGTGTCTCTGTTCCTAAGATCATCGGAAATATGTGTTTTCTGAGGGTCTTAGGCAACCCCTGTGACCCCTGTGAAAACGTCATTGGAACCCCCCCCCCCAAAGGGGTTGAGAATCACAGGTTGAGGACCGCTGCTCTACAACATATGAAAGAAGTCATCCACAATTTTATTGGAGTTTTCAAGTAAGGGTGAATACCCAAATTGCTGAGGCAACTCATCTGACTTTGGGATAATCCTCATGGTTAGGGACTTTTTACTATCAAATTGAATTTTGCCTCTTTCCTCTTCTACACTTTCCTTCTTCCCTCCCTCCCTTCCTTCCTTCCTTCCTTCCTTCCCTCCTTCCCTCCTTCCTTCCTTTTTCTTGCTCCTTTCCTCACTCCTCCTCCCTCCCTCTCTCATCCTACATTCTTTTCTTCCATCCTTCCATCTATGCCTTTTGCTTTGTCCAACCACCAGGCCTTATACTACATCCTCACCTCCATATCTTAGAATCCCTAGACTTTGCTCAAACACTTTCTTCTGAAATCTTCAACTTATACCTTCTATTATCTGCCAAGTGACCTTTTGGACTCCTCCCAGCTGCTAGTGATTTCCCCACCTCCTCAAAAATAGTCTGTATTTATTTTGTATAAGTACATACTGTATCTACCAATTGGGGGAGGGGCAGGGAACTTCTCAAAGGTTTCATTCTAAAAAAAATATTACTTTCAGAACCTTGACCAGCACCTGTCACATCATATCATTGGTGGATGATAAATGCTTTTTGATGCTTGAGTGATTGAGTGTTGGACTTGGAATTAGTAAGACAGGGCTGAAATCTGTATTCTGACACAGCTTATGTGGCCCCAGGCAAGTACTTTATGCTTTATTTGCCTAAGGCTTATCTATATAGGTGGTCTGCTATCCCTGTTGGCAGAGTGGATACCCACAAGTGTAGCTTCCCATGAGGGAAAGATCACAGATCCTTTGGCTTATATACTCTATAAGTGAGTGTGGTCTAGTGCTAAGAATACTGGACCTGAACTAAAGAGATAATTGGGTTTAGCTCTGAGTTATGCCACATAATACTATAGCCATGTGAACAGATCATGTAACCTTTTTGATCTTCAGTTTCCTTATTTATAAAATGGAATAGTTTATAGCTGTAATATCTATCTTATATGATAGGTGAGAATCAAAATAGATAATGTAAGTAAGATCCTATATAAGAATCAATTATTGTCATTTCTTGCTTATTAATGTATCTCCCATTCTTTAGGTCTAGTGGTCTCCATTGCACTAAGAATTTAGGAAACTTTTCTAATAATTGATAAATATAATAATTGTACCTGATTGATATGCCATTACACTAGAGTAGTTCCTGAAATGCCCATCCTAACCTTTAAAATCACAATCTAGACAACGGTATCATAATATATTATATGTTACTTTTCTATTCGTGATATGATTTTCTTCATAAGATTAAAGGGATTCTTGATATTTACATGATAGGTGCTTACCTATCATGTATAATTTTTAGAAGATCACAGTGTGATTAATAGGTGACACATGTCTTTAGATCATGATTATCTAAAGAGGGCAAGATGATTAGGCTTACAGAGGTTCATTGATTGCCATAGCTCAGAGTTGCCTCTTAGGTAGTGGCTTTTGTTCGATTTACCTCATGCAATCAAATTTCTGTGTTTCCTGAGAAATCAGTCTGCTTTGTTTTTTTAATCTTATTTTCCAATATTGATTTCTCTCTAAAAATTGAAAATTTTATTGACTAGGACAACCAAGTGAATTGATACTACTCGATGGTCCCATTCTGCTGTCCACTTTATGCTCTCTTGATCTGTTTTCATTAAAGAATCATAAAGAAATACAAGTTTTTTCCTCCAACAAACATACTGGAATAGAATACAGAGAGATTACATTTTTATGATTCTCTATTTACTAAATATTTATGTGCAAAAAACTGGGGTAGGCACCAGAGCTACCAAGAGACACACACAAAAATTTCCCTTTCCCCCAGTTTCCTGGGATGATACAATTTGGAATGGTGGATTTGTGTCATGAAGACCTGGGTACAAATTCTAGCTCTCACATTACAGGTTATATGATCCTGGGTAATTCCGTCATTCTCTTTGTACTTAATTGTACTTATGCATAAAATAAATGAGTTGCCCTCAGTGACTTCTAAGGTCTTAACCAGTTCTAAATCTCTGATCCTATGGTCCTATGGAAACAAAATTGGCCAATAGGCTTTGTGCTAAGCACAGTAGAAAAACAACAACAACAACAGTCCCTACCCTCAAGCAATTCACATTAACACTGGGTGAAAAATATGCAAATAAGTAGATACATACTAAACAGATAAACAGATATAGGTAAAGAGATAGATAGATAGATAGTGTGTGTGTGTGTGTCCTTAGACCATCTGGTGGCCCTCTCCTCCCAGAACTCACTCTACTAAGGCCAAACTTACAATGGATACTTCATCAGCATAGGCCATTATAGCTCATAACTCCTGAGCTCAAAAGATCTGACAGTCTATTACTACAGTCCCCTGTAGATGGAACTATGTTTTAATCACCATACCCAGTTGATTTCATGTTCTAATGGAAGAGACACATGTGAATACTTTGGGAAATACAATTTACATAATGAGCAGATGGAAATTAATCTCAGGAGGAAAGAATCATCCTTTGTTTTTGAAAAGGACCAATGACAACATGGGGGTGATGTCTTGACTTGAGAGAACATTAGATTTAAATGAAGCAGAGTTTCACCAAGTTGTCAGCTTCACTCCCTCTTCCAGAATCATCAAAGTTCAGTGACAAGACAAAAGTTAGGACTTGTAATGATCCAGGATAGAGTTGATGACCTTAGTGTTTTTGATGCCAAGCTCTACAGACTCAACAACTCCTGTCTTAGCTACTTTCATGGCTCAATGGAACAAATTCTCATATACCTATTCTGCTAAGGGAAGTCTTCACAAGCTGGATCACAATATTTATATTGTGATCTTGTGATCTTAGGATTCTTGCATTCAACTCTGGCTTTACCAGTACTCCTTTCCAAACCTCTGGGCTCAGTAATGTAAAACTAGGTAGCCTAGTAGATAGAGTGTTGGGCCTGGAGTCAGGAAGTCATACACCTGAGTTCAAAAGCTAGCCTAACTCACCTTAACTCACTAATGAATTTGAGACCTATTGGTTATCTTCAACCTGGTTTAGCCCATTCAGAATTTGGCAGCTTCTTTGTGTCGCAGGTGAGAGTTGGGTTGCAGTATTTACCAAAGGTGCATGAGAAGCCCTGAAAAGAGTTCAGCAAGCTCTCATACCAGAGTTACAATTCCTTCCTGAACACCCCATATATTCCAAGGTTAGGTACTAGCAACACTTTGAAAATATTCTGTTATTTTCTAAAATCTGTCTCTTTGCAGCTTCTGCTCATTGTATCTAGTTCTGCTCTCTTGCACCCCATAGAACAACCCTAAATTTTCTTCAGCAAGATAGTCCTTAAAAATAGGAGAGATACCTTAACCACATAGTAAATATCAACTAAATTCTCTTCTCTTTCTACTCCTTTCCCTCAAAACCAAACAAAATATTCCCCAAACAGGACCACATCATGGTGCCATAATATTTGATAGATCTTTACAAGAACGTCTTATTTCTATGGAAAAAGCATATCTTTAATAAGACTGTTTTTACATTCATAGAGCAGATGAGGTTTTGCTATAGCATCCTATTCCTTTACCATGTCTCCAGAGAAGAACTAAGCTTGCTAACAAATTAATCATTAAAAATCCTTAGGGAAAGAGATTCTCAGCATCCCTTTTGATAATATTTTAAAGTTATGAAATCCAAAATTAGGGCTAGCATAGGTAAATAACACTATTGTTAATCTATGTCATTTAATTTTTTCCTTTTCTTTCTTTTTTTTTCCATGGCTCCTCCTGGCCTCTCTGAGGCTAACCAATTTCAGGGCAGGGTGGGTTCAACTCCCAGTGCACTGCAATGAGCCTTTCCTGTCTGCCTTCCTGGCTGAGTTCAGTGGGAGCTTTGTTTCTCTGGCATTTTGTGGGTACTAGAGCTCTAAAATTTGTTTAGAGTCATATTTTATAGGTAGCTGAGGTGATTGTGGGAGGAGCTCACAGAGTTCTCCTGCTTCTAAGCCCCATTTAACTTATTTCTTAATTACACTACTTAGGATTTTCTCACAAATATTAATGCACAACTCACCTTAGCATATCAATTTATTTCTCTTCATGTAAGTATTTAATGAGTGTAGACAATGTAGGAAACACCGAATTTCTTTCTTGATTATACTTATATATATTGTCATATATTGCCCTAACCACAGTCCTGTGTTAATATTCAGGTGCTCTTTGGATCTCCTAAGGAATTTTGATATACATATAGGAGATTGGAGCAACTGAATTTAGGCACCCAGAAATAAGTTATCAGTAGACAAATGAGCTTACTGCAGAAGACTACCATGTTTCCACAGTATTTTTGGACCAGGAAGATTCAGTCTTTGGGAAATGGTTCTGAAACATCTGTCCCAATAGAGGGTGTGTGTGTGTGTGTGTGTGTGTGTGTGTGTGTGTGTGTGTGTGTGTGTGTATTTTGGACACATTGCTGAGCTTTTTGTTGTTGAGTCATTTTTCAGGGGTGTCCAACGTTTTGTCTCTTCATTTGGGTTTTCTTGGCAAAGATACTGGAGTGGTTTGCCTTTTCTTTCTTCAATCCATTTTATGGAGGCAAAAAGGGTTAAGTGATTTGCCCAGGGACACATAGCTAATGAGTGTCTGAAGCCAGATTTGAACTCAGGAGTATGAATACCTGACTCCAGGTCAACACTCTGTCTACTGCTAGTTTTCCATTGCTGAGCCCAGAGGTTTGGAAAGGAGTACCAGTAAAGCCAGAAGTGAATGTAAGAGAGATCTAAGATCACAAGATCACAAATTTAGAGCTAGAAATGGACCTTAGAGTCTTAAGAATCCTAGCTCTTCATCTTATAAATGAGGAGAAGTAGTGCTGAGGGGATGTATTCCATGTCACATAGATGGTAAAATAAGTAGGTGAACTGGGATGAGAAGAAATGTAAAGGAGAAATCAGCATTTTTCTTGTCTGGTTCATGAAGAAAATCACTCTTTTCCTTGCTGGGAAGAGAGATAATAGGAGAACTAAAAGAACCTTTTTGCAACCTGTAACAGACCAGCTTTCTGTTTATATGCTCTTCCATCCGTCCTACCTGGTACAGCCAGAAACAGAGACTAGTGATACAATTTCTATAAAGAGACAGAGAGTGGCAGCCTTGGGTGCTCTCATAGACATAAATGAATCTGGTTGAGTTATTTTGGGGGTAACTTTGATGTCCAGGATTTGATGTCTGGTTCTCCATGTGAAAAAAATAAATGAATGAAGGCAAGGGCTCAATGAACATTGCACAAATGATAGTTAAGATTTTTCAAAATAAAAAATTTTAAATCTCTTTAAGGAAAAAAAATATCTTAGAAAAACTAAGAGGGGGAATTGCATATATCTAAGAGACATCAGGATAAGGGATGAAGTCAGATTATACCTTTCCATTAAGGATTAGATGAAAGAAAGTGGAGAAGTTATTAGGGGAAGAATCAGAAAGTCAAGTTATGGGTGATGACTCACGTAGGACATGGACCTCCATTCTCCCTCTTAAGTTAAAATATATTTATTCTATTGAAGACTTATTGTATGGAGAAAACAAGTCCCTGAAGTTGCCCATCCAGCATCTCTGTTCTGTTCTGCCTGGATCTAATTCACACATTATTTTTCTTACATTCAACCATAGAGATCTCTTTATAAGCTGATGAGATATTTGCACATGTCCAAGACATTTGGCTTCTAAAATTAATTTGCTAGACCCTAAGAGATGATTTCCTTTTACCTGGAGCTCATTTTTACATGACATGATGTAGAAGTTATTCCTTCAATCAGCCTCAAACTACCTCATTTGGTGTTGTGATTTGTTTTTACCAGAGGTCTCTGGTATGCTTGTAAGTCCTAACTTATGGTCATTCAGCTTTAAAAAGAAAAATGTGGGATCTGAGCATCCCCTAGGCAAGATAGTAGCCCCATTACCCTTTCTGTTATAATTATCCCCCATCAGCAGCATCCCTAAAAGTGTACCATTTATTCCATTAGGCTAAACAGGGGTAAGCTAGAAAATTGAGTGTTTAAGTAGCCTTAAGGTATTTTTTTTTCCTGGCAAGCTCATATTGCCTTCAGCCTTTACAGATATGATCAGGGTTGAGATTTATCTTCATTGGATATAATTGCTCCTACAACAAAAGGTTAAATAATGTGGAACTGGTAAATGTAAAATCTATCCCTAAATAAATTTTAACTTCAAACCCACATCAGAACAAATGTTAGAGGTAAAAAAAGTCTAAGTTATTCTTGGAGAAAGCCAAATAAATCAGTGATGCAATGTCAGCTAGTGTTTCTTAGGCATTTTCATATTTAAAACTGGATGAAGACCTTTCCCAAAATGGTTAGGACAAACTGAAATCACATCCCTTGATAGGAACCTATTTTGATGTCGTAGCATAATGAATATGATATCATGTGTATTGCATTTTGCTGAAAGATACTATAGGAGCTTAAATTTGGTTAAACAGCAATAGCTTTCATAACTATTCATCCTATTAGCCTTACGTTTCTAAGGGGAAACATCTTAGAAATTCATCTATAGCTGGAATATGGAGAAACCTAAAAGTTCTTTATTTTTACTATTTGTGCTAGGTCTACATAATTATATGTCTCCAGTGAAGACCTACAGGTTTTATTTTTCCTTTGCTTTGTTCTGTTCAACATTTTTATCAATGACTTGAAGGCATAGTTGGAATACATATAAATTTATGGATGACATTAAAGTGAGAGTTATAGTTAGCATGTTGGGTAAAAAATCAAATTTAAGAAGATCTTGACAGTTTAGAACAATATACCAAATTTAATAGGATGAAATTTCATTGGTATAAATGCAAGTAGTATACTTACAGTTTTAAAAATCAATTGTACATATACAGGATCAGGGAGCTAGATGTAAGTAAGTGTCAAAAAAGATTTGGGAATTTAGGGGGACAAGAAGTTTATTATGAATCAAGAATTTGATGTGGTGGTCAAAATAAAAAACTAATTACATCTTAACTTACATTAACAGAATCATTGTTACTGGATTTAAATCTCTTTTGTTCTTAATTCTCCATTTGACAGAGGATGAATCTGAGACCTATAAAAATTGAGACTTGCCACAAATCATAAAGTGGGTAAACAGTAGAGCCAAGCTTTAAACTTTGTATTTCTGTTTCTAAACCAGAGTAGTATTTTCCCAACTCCATCCCCTCTCAACAATTGAAGGTGGGGATAGTAATTATGTAGTTTGCTATTAGTTGGACTACAAATTAGTTGGAGCGCTACGTTTGGCTCTGGGTGTTGGGTTTCAGAAAGAATATCGACAAGGTTAAGAATATCTAAAGAAGTCGAATCAAGACAGTAAAGGTAATTGAATTTATTCCAGATAATGATCGGATACAAAAACTGGGTAAATTTAGCCTAAATTAGAAATGCCTTATAAGGGACACAGCTACTACCATCAAGTATTTGAAGGGTTATTACATGTTAAAAAGTAGTAGGCTTGTTCTGTTTTACCCTGGAGAACAGAATAACTAGCCATGGGTGAAAGTTAAAGGGCTGTAGTTTTTAGTTCAATATGGGGGGGGGGAAGGGGGAACAACTTCCTACTAAATATTTCCTTCCAAAGTAATACATTCTGTTATCATCATCATCATGACCATCACACTGATGCAGCACTTCAGTGTTTGGAAAGAGTTTTACACATATTTTCTCATTTGATGCTAACACTTTATGTTTCCCTATCTATGGAGGACTCCAAGAAGAGGCCATAGACCTGCTTCTCAGGCATATTGAAATGAAAATCAGGTGTGAATCCTCTGAGGTCCTTTCAAATTGAGACTTTATGATTCAATGACTCAGAGAACCTCACTCCTATCATACTTTTAGAACCCATTCATTATAGACTATGAATTCTGCCTTATGAATAGTGGGCACTCATATTTCCAAATTTATTCATACTCATGGAGACAAGCAAACAGACAGACAACAAATTGGCCCTGCCAAACATTCATTCCAATCCTTGACATGCAACTGGAGTACATATACAATGGAGTTTTTAACTCAAACTTATTTGAATTTGGGAAAGGTTAGGCAGGATACATTTACTGAGGCATCACAAAGAATGTTCAATTAGAATAAACTACCATATCTCAAAGATACCAATAAAAAGTTAATGGAATTAAAGTGAGATGTATCTTCCCTTGCAAAATGCTTTTATATAAGACTACACTATATCAAAACAAAGTTTGCAACACACCCACTGTTTGTTTTTTTGATAATCCAATAAACATTCATAGTTGGCCTTGGATTATTTGAGGTGATTTCTTCCAGGATACATTTACCTTCTGAATTTTGTTTGCTGCTGGCAACTATTTAAACAGACAAGGGAAGATGACCCAGAAATGTGTTGGGTGATAAGGGAAAGCCAATGTGGAATTTAATATATGTTGCAGATAATACACACAAAAAATAATCCACTCAAATGTACTATTACCTGCAACTGGAAAGTGGGGATTAACAACTGTAACACTAGGATACTGAGCTACCTAGAAGTTGCATGGATGTAAAAATAATGAACTGCCTGAAGCAAAATAATGAAGGAAACATGGTTGGTGTATGAGCCAAAAAGTTAAAAACTGAAGGCATCACACTCATAAAGCAAAAGAGATCTGTTGGAATAGGTGAGTTGTGCAGTAGAGGAATCCTAAAGTCTGCAAAAAAAAAGAGCAAGGAAAATCAAAGATAAAGTCAAAAAATAGAGACGAGGCATATGGCTGATTGACTACTAGGGCCCTCTGGTGATGCATTCTTTTGTTCTGGGTTTCCATATCCCAGCAATAGTCCTATAAAGGTAAACTTTAAACACTTAAGCACACTTACATATAATGAAGAGTTGACTAAATCATAGCTATCTGGGATCCTATTAAATTTAAGAATCTTTGGCTAAGAAGGTAAAAAGGACCTCAGTGACACTATCCTATGTGTTATTTTATTTCCAAACTTTAGGTAATAATCCAAACCAAGTACTATATCAGTCAAACTATCAAAAATTATTTTATAGACCTAGAATAAATAATAACAAAATTCATATGGAAGAAAAAAAAGTCAAGATATCAAGAGAATTGAATAAAATGATACCGAAGATGGTGGCCTAGTCATAGTATATTGTTATATTATATTATTATGTTACAAGGCAGTTATCATCAAAACTATTTGGTACTGGCTAAGAAATGGAGTTGTAAAGCAGTGGAACAGGTTAGGCAAACAAGACACAGTATATATATATATAGTAATCTACTGTTTGATAAACCCAAAGACTCCAGTTTCTGGGATAAGAACTCACTATTTGACAAAAACTGTTAGGAAAAGAGGGAAATAGCATGGCAGAAATTAGGCATAGACCAAACATCTCACACCCTATACCAACATAAGGTCAAAATGGGTACATGATTTAGATATAAACAGTGATAGCATAAGCAAATTAGGAGTGCAAGGAAGAGTTTACCTTTCAGATATATGGAGAAGGGAAGAATGTATGACCAAACAAGAGAGAGAGAACCTTATAAAATGCAAAATGAATCATTTCAATTCCATTAAATTAAAAGGGTTTGCACAAAGTCAATGTAACCAAGATTCCAAGGAAATCAGTAAGCTGGGGAATAATTTTTATTTCTCATTTTTTCTGACAAAGGCCTCTTTTCTCAAATATATAGAAAACGGAGTCAAATTTATAATGATACAAGTCATTCTCCAATTAATAAATATTCATGGAACATGAACAGGTAGTTTTCAGATGAAGAAATTAAAGCTATCTATAGTCATAAGAAAAAATGCTCTATATCACAATTGATTAGAAAAATGCAAATCAAAACAACTCTGAGGTACCACATCACACTTACCAGAATGACTAACATTACAAAACAGGAAAATGGTAAATACTAGAGAAGATATGTGAAAATTGGAACACTAATGAGTTGGTGATGTAGTTGTGAACAGATACAGGCATTCCGGAGATGATTTTGAAACTATGCCCAAAGGACCATAAAACTGTCCATACCCTCTGAATCAGTAAAACCACTACTAGATCTGTACTCCAAAGAGATCATAAAAAAGGGAAAAGGACCCACATGTACAAAAACATTTATAATAGTTCTTTTTGTTGTGGCAAAGAATTAGTAATTGGTGGGGAATGGCAGAACAGGTTGTGGTATATGAATGTAATGAAATACTATTGTTCCATAAGAAATGATGAGCAGGTGGATTTCAGAAGAAAATAACTGATGCTGAGTGAAATGAGCAGAATCAAGAGGACATTGTATGTAGTAATAGAAACACTGTGTGATGATCAACTATGATAGACTTACTTCTTCTCAGTAATGCAAAGACCTGAGACAATTCTAAAAGATTTATGATGGATAATGCTATCTACATCCAGAGGAAGAAGTATGGAATCTGAATGCAGATTAAAGCATACTATTTTCACTTTGGGGTTTTTTTCTTTCTTATGTTTTTTTGTGTGTGTTTTGTTCTCTTTCTTTCATAACATGATTAATATGGAAATATGTTTAATATGATTGTACATCTATAACTTGTATCAGATTTCTTCCTATCTTGTGGAGGGGGAAGGGGAAGGAGTAAGACAGAAAAAATTTGAATCTCAGAATCTTATGAAGGTGAATGTTGAAAACTAAAAAAAAAAAGAAATTGACTTAGAGAACCATATAATAATCTAACAACAACAACAACAAAGAATTCCAAGCAACAAATTCACCTCATCTCTATTTATTGAGATTTCTTTTTCTCATCCTGAATTCTCAACACAAATAGGAAAATGTGCTCAATAGAAATAGGGAAATTAGAAGAGTGACTGGTTTTAGTGGAAAGGTTATGAGTTATATTTGGGGATGGTGATTTTGAGATGCTTTCAGAATTTGAATTAGGAAATACTCAATAGGAAGCTGATAATTTGTGATTGGAACCTAGGAGAAAGAGCATATATTTGAAAGTCAGTTGAATAGGATGTATAACTGAAACTATTGGAGCTGACCATGAAGTCACTAAGTGAAAGAACAGAGAAGGAGAAGAGAAGAGCAGAGATCAGATGCCACTGTTTTCTTGCATTATATTACTCATGGAATGTGGGGAGAGGAGAAAAATAAGATTTACGTCTTTGTAGTATTTACCTGTACTCATTACATTTTCACAGCCAGTGCACAAGTATGATGTATCAAGTAACTAATCAACAACCATGTATCAAGCATTCTCTATGTGATAATGGATGAACTGGAAGGAGCTGAGAAGTATCAGCATCACCACTTATTACCTATGTGACTTACTGTTGCATCTTCTGTGTGGGTCTTCATTGCCTCATTTACAAAATAAGAATGTTAAAGTAGATGACTTCCAAGATTCGTTTTAGTTCTAAATTTGTTACCCTATGATCTTCTCCATGATCATCTTTGTAAGCTTTTCATGAGAGCATAGGAATTTTTGGTTGAAACTCAGTCTCTAAGAAGTCTAAGATACAAGATTTTAGCTCTACAAATTGATGTAAATCATCTTTTTTAAAAAGATGTAACAAAATATTAACGTTTCAAGGTCAGTTTTTAAAAAATAGACATTCATTGTTTCCAGCCCTGAGTGTTGTCTTGTCCGGCCAGAGATTTATAAGCATTAACACAGTTAAACAGTTTCATAGATTTAGAAGTAGAAAAGGCCCCAGAGGCCACTAGTCAATCCCCTCCCCATTTTAAAGGATAGGAAATTGAGGTGCAAAAGGCTAAGTGTTTTTTCTATCCTTAAACAGATAGTAACAAAACCAGGATTCAAGTTTAACATTGATGTCATCTCCACACAATCTGTGAAAAATTTACTTAAAACTTAGGAAAGTTAAGAGGAAAAATGGAAGAGTTTTATGCTTTTATTAGGCATGTTTAAAAACATGGGTTTTTTTTAATCAGCTCTCCAAATTTCACAAATTCCTCCTCCACTTGAGAAGGAGCATGGAATAGTTGATGAAATGATAGACTTGGGGTTGAATTGCCTGGGTTCAAACCTTGCTTCTCATACACATAGGTGAGTCACTTCAGCTCCTTGTGCTTCTATGTTCTCATCTGTAAAATGAAGGCTGTAATATTGGTGAAAATGAATTCATGGGGTCATTATGAGGTCAAAATGAGAATTTTTAATGATCAGATATAAATTTATCTGCTTGATAACTGCATTCCTCCAGTAAAATGTAAACTTTTTGAGGGCAAGGGCTTTTGAGGGGTATTGGGGAGTCTTTGTATTCTTAGCATCTAGCATTTG
>JAQQSW010001020.1:0-23559 GCA_028646575.1 Pseudocheirus occidentalis
AGGGGTGGAAGGTTTGTGTGGTTGTATAAGAACTTTATTTGGAGACTAAAGTTAATGGTTGCCCCATGAGTGGAAGATCAGTATATTGTTAATTGTTGATTGAATCAACTCCCTCTTAGGGAAACTAGGTCATTCCTTTTGTTAAATGATTGATTGAATCCTTAGCTGGATTGATTGAAATCTTTAAAATGTGAAGCTGGTTTCTCCCTTAGAGAAACCAGCTGATACTTCTCTTGTTCCTTGTTCCTTTCTGTAATAAGATATAATATTGAGACTCTCCTTGTTCTGAAGACTGTATATAATATTGTGAATTGTTGATACTGTGAACATGTACCGGATCTAGATTTGTAATGGAATAAACAGAGTGTTCACTAATACTGTGTAATCCGAATCTTAAGGGCTGTTCACAGTAGCATTCTCTCAGGAATCTACTGCTGATTGGCTTTACATCTACTTAGCCCTAATTATCTAATAAATTTATTACTATTACAGAGGGTAATCAGAAGCAAACACTTTTGAAAAGGGACAGCATCAAAAGAGAAAATAGAATAAATGGCGGGCAGGATAGGATGAAGGGAAATATATTTAATTTTGCACAACATGACTACAATGGAAATGTTTGACAGAACTACACATGTATAGCCTTTGCTGAATTTCTTGTCTTCCCAATGAGTATGGGTGAAGAGGAAAGAAGGAAGGGAATCTGGAACTCCAAGTTTTAAAAACAAATTTTACAAATTGTTTTTACATGCAACTGGGAAATAAAATATACAGGCAATGGGCTATAGAAATCCATCTTGCCCTACAAGAAAGTAAGGGAGAAAGGGGTAAGGGAAGGGATGAGGTGAGGGGGAAATACACAAGAGTGCAGACTGGGGGAAGGAAGACTGCTTGCCATCTTGTGGGTGGGGGTAGGGGAGAGATGGGGAGAAAATTTGAAACTCAAAATCTTGTGGAAACGAATGTTAAAAATTAAAATTAAAAATAAATTCAGAGATTATAGAAAGGGGAAAAAAGAAATAGATGACATCAGAGATACCCTTCAGCTATAAAAGTGATGCTACTAGTACATCTAACATGGAAGTTTGAGTTTATAAAGACAAAATATCTTATCCTTTAAAAATGAGTTGAACTCACTATTTATACATGGAATTTTGCCATGTGAGGGACCTTTAAACATGCATTCTGAAAGATGTTCTGAGAGGAATGGGTAACCATCTACTTACAACATTTTTAGGTGATACTTTTAGGATTACTCGAAATCTACATTAGATAAAAGAACACTATTCTTTTTAAACAGAGAACACAAAGAAGGCAGAAAAAAATCAACTTAGAATTTCCATTAGTGGTATTGAAAACTCAAAGCACATTGCCCTTGATGACATTCATAGTACATACCCTTAATAGGGTAATATTTTTTGTTATAGCTACTACAGGGGAAGTATTCATCCATGCTGAAACTTGAAGCTATTATCTCAACCTCATTTGATATACAGGGAATTCTATTAATGAAATCCAAATTTCTCCTTTTCTTACCAACACATCTTCCCCCCACCCCAGAATTATGGCAGCGTCAACTCACTAGTACCCCTTTACACAGAGATGAAGTAAAAAGAGATAGTGTTCTCTCGTTTTCACATTCTTGAGAACCATAGATAATTTTTGGCCAGAAATATTTTAATCATGTGAACACTTAATAAGGTACAAATAATTATGCACAATCGCATGATAATTACTTTCAGAGTAATTACAGTGCCCATGAAGCTTTGTTAAGTGATAATCAGATGGTTACTTGTGAACTGTAAATTAATTGATAACAGGAAATTTACAATTGCAAATTATCCTTGGAGTGCTTTAGGTAAATTAGCAAAGGGAAGAACATGGCACTGGAAGCTGCAACCATCACTTAACCACACTATCACATAATAAGGTGATAATTTGAATCTATATGTCTGGGCTTATGTTAAAGGATACCCTCTACTTGGAATTGGCACATTCTCCTATGGATTTTCTTTTCAAATACCATAGTGGCTAATTGTGTTAGTTACTTTTAAAGTAGATTTTCTTCATGTTGATTGCAACTGGGTAGAGTTCTGATTACATTTAAGTGTAGTTAAGTAAAATAATAATGCATATAATAATAACAATCGACATATACAGTGATTTAACATTAACAAAGTAATACAGACATTTCATTTGGGCCTCATGAGAGCTTTACGAGATATGTACTGTAAGTGTTGTTTTCCCCATTAACAGATGCAAATATTGAGGCTCAGAGAAGTTAAGCTGTGACTTTGTAAATTGTGTGACTTTGGGCATGTTGTTCCACCATTTCCGGGCCTGAACTTCTTCATCTATAGAATGGGATGGTCGGGTTACATGATCTCAAAGGTGTTTTCTAGTAGTAAAGGATGTAGCAGTAGACAGAATGACAAATTTATACTCAGGAGTCTTATTCTTAATACTTACCCTTCTTAAACACTCTTCAAACTTTGAGACAGTAGTAAGATTTCGATTGTTTTTTTCCCAGATACTTTCATCTCTTTAGGTCTTGAAGATACTGTAATCTGTGGTTCTCCTCCTAATTGTCGGATCATTCCTTTTCAGACTGTTATTGCCGTTGTTGTTGTTGTTGCTGATCTTCATTCTTGTCAAAACCACTAACTCTAGCTGCCCCCTGAAGTTTGGCCCTGGATTCTCTTCTCTCCTGCTGTGCTATAATACTTGGTTATCTCAAAAGTTGCCGTATTCTCCATTTTCAATCTGCTTAATGGCTACAACTGCTGTCAGCAGCCCCTATGTTTCAATGCCCTGGTGCAAACTACCATTGTACTGTCCTGGTTATTTATCAGTCATAATGAAACAGGTGCTTAAGAAGACAAATATGGCAACAGTGTCCTTGGTACATTGGGAGGGGAACAGACTAGATGTTGAGAATCCAGTTACTTTGGAGGAAGTTCAAGAATGATTCATTTAATACTTAATCCCATTCAATAACAACCTAGCTGGCAAATCAACAAAAATTTATTAAATTTATACCATGTCTAGGCACAATGCTAGATATCAGGTGACATTGTATGTAGCATTTTTAAGTTTTGTTCAAAAACACGCACACATAATATGCATATATGTATATGTATGTGCATCCACATGTCTACACATATACATATATGTGTGTACACATATAATTTTGTTTTAATCCTATGAGATAAGTATTATTATTCCCATTATATAGATGAAGAAACTGAGGCTGAGGAACAGAAAGTGATTTGCCAATGTTCATAAGGCTAATAAATGCCTGAAGTAGGATAAAACTTAAGTCATCCTAACTCCAAATTTAGCATTACAGCCAATATTCCAGACCCCCAACTGCCATAAGGAACTTACTTTCTACCGAATATAAGTAACCTGTTCCCAGATAAATAAATGCATTATTTTCTTTTATTCATCTTGTCATTTCCATTTGTTAAGGATTCCCAGAAAGACCTCCCTCTAACAATGTAGGGAGACACTTTCTCCGGAATGTATATTCCTTAGTGTTGCCTAGGACACTGAAAGATTGTGTGGTGTGCTCTGTTGTTCTTTGTCCTTCATTCTGGAAAAGGACCATGACATCAGGAAGATGATATCATGACTTGCAAGTGAATTGCATTTAAGTGGGTGAGGACTGTGGAAAATCACTAGCCTCACTCTCTCTTCAGGAGTCATCCAGGTCCAGTGGCAAAGTATGGATCAGGATCACTAAAGATGGCCCCAAATGATGGACTGCTCTAGCTCACAATGGCAGTACATTTGTCTCCAAAGCAGGATTTGAGCTGTCTCTGAGACTACTTCTTTATCCACTAGGCCATACTGCCCCTCTTAAATAGAAAATAAATGCAAAGTAAATATAAAGTTTCTTCAGGGAAATGGGAAGAACACTTAAGAACTGGGAAGAAAAGCCTTATGAAGGAGATAGGTTTTGAGCTGGGCCCTGAAGGTAGGGAGGGGTTCCAAGAGATAGGGATTAGGAAGAAGACCATCCTAGGCATAATTGTCAGCTTACATAAAAGCATGGGGATTGGAGATGGAATACCATAAGTGGGAGGCAAGGGAAAGGAAGGAGGCCAGTTTGGCTAGAATGGAGGTTCTGAGGGGGGAGGGAACAATTTCAAATATGTGTCAAATTTATAAGTTAGTGATAGATTGTGAAGAGTTTTAAATGACAGAGGAATAGATACTTTAGTCTAGAGGCAAAAGGAAACCGCCAAAAGTTCTTGAGTGGAGGAGCAATATGATTATTGCTCTGTTTTATGAATATCAATTTGCCAGATGAGAGAAGAGAAAGAATATGGTCAGGGAATCCAAATGGGAGGTTGTTGCCAGAGTTCATCTGAGAGGTCTTGAGTTCTTAAACTAAGGCTGTGATTGTACGAGAAAAAAGATGGAGGGGCATTTGGGATATGTTGTAGAAGTATAATACTTTTATAACAAAAATATTACTAATGAAGATTAAGTTTTTAATCGCCCATTCCCAGTTAAGATTTCTCTCTCTGCTCCATTCTCACATGTGCAGCCCAATTCCTCAGTTCTGTGTTTCTATTGCTCCAACATCTATATACCTTTCCACAGTTACTTCAGGGAAATGGGAAGATTTTTTCATCACAATATTGCACTTCTGATTAGAACTTCTTACACATAAACGCACACACATGTGTGCATGCACACACATACACACATACCCTCATACACAGTTATCCATTCAGTTTTATGAAATGATTACTATTTTACCCATAAGTCCTAGAAATGGCTTCTCTTAAAAAAAAGTTATTTAATTGCCTCTGTATGTTTTTGCGTGCGTGTATATGTGCTTGTGTTCCGTGCTACAAATTTTCAGGTTTTCTTAAATAGTTGTGAGATAAAGGATGGCTCTAGAAGATGTTTGTTGATTTTTTATCGACTTTTGTTTAAGGCAAGAGGTGTTTCCTCATCACTTACTTATAATTCAGCAAAGCGACTGATTTCACCATATTGACCTTGTAATGATGTGTCTTTCTTTCTTTTATCAGTGCTGGTGCTGAGCACAGCTATTATTGCTCTCCTCATATACACCTTCTTTTAAAGCTATGCCTTCCTGCTTCCTACATGGCATAAAATAGGTCACAAGAACACCACTACCCATTTACTGTGTTGTATATCCACATGCCCTCGGGTCCAATTGGACAATGACACATTAAACCTAACTCCTTTTCTTCAAGACAAAGAACCATGTCCTTGGGTCATACATGTCTCCCTTGTGGATGTTTACCTCTAAAATGGGCATGCCACAAGTATTCATCATCTGCTGTTTTTCTATTCCAGTATCTCATTTGTTTGCTGTCGAATGAGACGTCTGCTTACCACTGAAAATACTGACAGCCTTGAGACAAACACAGACAGCTTCCCATCTTGAAGAGGCATCATGTGTGGTTAACAGAGCCTGTGGCAGACAATATAAGAGATCTACCCTTCCTGGATATTTTAGACAGAACAAAGCAGCAGAGAATATCATGAAGATTATATAAACTTGCCTTATGTTTTAGATGTAGATTTATAGAAAAAAAAACAGAACCAGCCTCAATTTTCTACCTAACCACACTTAACAGCACTTCTATTACTCATTCATTCAATAAAAATGTATTGAGGACCCAGCAGGAAGGGAAAAAAAATCATGCTCAGTACTAAATAATATATATACATACATATATATTTGTAAACATATACATACACATACACATATACATACACACACATATAGCTGGCTCTCAATTAGCTTACTGTGTAAGGGAATAATCTAAGACAATGACATCTATTATCTAATAAATAAAGCTTTATCTCTTCTCTCGTCAAAGTGAGTGTGACCATTATAAGTAGTAATTATGACTTATCTATCACTTTTCAACCTATCTAATTCTTCTGTAAGAGACAAAGATATATATATATATAGATAGATATAGATATAGATATAGATATATAGATATATATATAATAGAGAGAGGGCATAAACCAGAAGAGCAAGCTTCAGACACCTTTTGGTCATTTCCCTCTGGAAAAATCATACTCTCTACAAAAAAGGCAAACACAAAAAGCCAAAAAACTTCAAAGTGGCAGGGAAGGTGCTGCTACTTGATAATGGATATTAATAATAACAAGTTACATTATATAATGTTTGTTACATATTAGGCACTGTGCTAAATGCTTTACTGTGGCTAAATATAAATTGTATCTCATTTGGCTCTTACAACAACCCTGGGAGGGGGTAGATGCTATTATTATTATTCCCACTTTACAGATGAGAAAACCAAGGCAAACAGGGGTTAATTTGAGTAAAGCTGAGACCTGATTTGAATTCAGCTATTTCTGTGTGGCCTAATTAATATTGCTAAAGAGTTTTTTTTCTTTTCCTAATTTAGAGTTCCCTGTAATAATGAAATTGTAGATCTAGTTTAATAAAATACACTGTGTGTATTTTCCCTTAGATCTTATACAAAGAATAATGTTTCCTCTGGGTTATTTTGTATCCTGTGGGATGAGCACAGTGCTGATTATCAGCTTTTCCTCATTTTAGATATACAACAAGCCAATTCCCTTTTTTAAATCATACAGTTCTGCCCTCTCCTCTTTTAGATTTACACCAAGATGGCAACGTCACTCCTAAGTCTTCTGCGATTCTCGGACTTCACATCTGTCAGAGGGCCCCACTGAGTGCAGGCTACTCTCTGGGCTCTATGCACCAAAGCTCCCCCTGAGGAATAATCTTCCATTCCTGTCTCTCTCTATTAGGATGCTCCCTGGGAATATCTAGAAACTGAAGAATACCTGGCTCAATATGGCTCCCGTCCAGTCTGGGCTGACTATAGACGAAACCACAGAGGTGGCATCCCACCACAGCAAACCCGTAAGACTTGCATTCGAGGGAACAAAGTTACTGGGCACCCTTGCCCTATCTGCCATGATCAGAAGTTCCAAGTGGACTTTAGAAATGTGAAGCTCTTGGAACAGTTTGTCTGTGCTCACACAGGTGTCATCTTCCATGCCCCATACACAGGTGTCCATATGAAGCAGCATAAGAAGCTGACAGAGGCTATCCTGAAGGCCAGAGGCCATGGATTTCTCAGTTACCACATCCCACTGGTACAGCCACGGGATACTGATTTCAGCAACTCCCATGGAGCTGGAGGCTGTACCCCAATGGCTCCTGCCCTAGCTGCAGGTACCTCCTGGTATCCATGGTACAATTGGCAGCAGCTACCTGAGAGAGAGCTGGCCTGTCTTCAACAGCTATATCAAGGCTACCTTAAAGAAGAGAGTGAACCCCCACCAGAGATGCTGCCCATACTTTCATCTCAAACTAATATTCTCCCTGAGGAAGAAGAATCTACAAGTGTCCCCTAGAAAGGAAGTGGTGGATATACTCTGTGGTGCTCCAGGGCTTAAGGATGGATGTTAGAAAGTCCCAATGCCTAAACAGAACTGATTCTTATCCCTATGCTTTTTAGAAATGGGTAGGATAATAACAAGCTCTGACCTAGAGGAAAAGAGAAAACGGAGAGGAAATTAAAATAACACCCAGCTAGGGAGAAGTAAAAGAAAACAAAATGTGTGTGTGTGTGTGTGTGTGACACACACACACATATGGACAATATAGACATATACATGTTTGTATATGTCTCTGTGAATGTACATATATATGCATGTATGTTCGTACACACATGTACATGAATGGGGATGACAGCATTTGAGCTAGCCAGTAGACTCATATCACAGTATCACAGGTATATATTTGTCACACCCAAAATTATATAAAGAAACAGAGCAGCCTCAACAACAACAAACATTTCACCAGTAAGCCACTCAATATTCCTATGGAATCCCACCTTCATGCTTCTTATCTTCCTCACACAATTCCCTGAAGTCAATTCGAGTTAACTTAACTGTTACCAGACTTCTAGTTCAACATCAGCCAGTCTAGATGATGGATTTTAGTACCAGAGTATAAGTTGCCTACTTCTTTACAGGGCTGGTTTGTCCAGAAATAGACATCTGAGAATTTCAGTAAGTTGTCATGTCAATATTAATATGTTTTGAAGATGCTTTGAAAGTCAACTAAATACAAATGTAAATGCACACACACAAACCACAATAGAGAACATAGGATTATAAATTTAAAGCTGGGGTGTCCTTATATGTCATCTTTTCCCATGCCTCACTTTACCAATGAGGCAGCTGAGACTTCAGGTGATACAACTGGCTCGAAGTCACAGATGTAACTCTTGCAATTTCTAATGACAGTGTTTGGTTTGCTAGACATTACAGGGCTATGCTTTCTTTATGTTACTCTTTCAGAGAGATAGTGGCCTGTGGTGAAAATAACTGAGTTAAGTTATATCCACCCCTGTACAATGAAAAAGGACCTTGATAAATCTAGGTCACTCAGGTTTCTCCTGGCTTGCAATGAGATGTGTCCACGTTTCCCAAAAAGTTAATGTTTCATGGCTAGTAAGGATCAACCAGAACCTGACTCCCATCATTCATATATTGTGCCTATGTTGACATTTCTGTCAAGATCAAATGATCTTACTGTTTAGTCAATGATTATATCCTCATTGTGAGACCTTAGTACACAAAAATGGCATTTGATAAGCTTGGCAAAGTGTTAAATCATGCCTATGTTTACTATTTTATGCTAAAGCTCACTAGTTGTTGGGCATTTCAGTATCCCTTTGATGTGATCCAACTTTATAATAGGAAGAATTAAATAAATAATTTGGAATAGAAGGGCAACACAGGCTTAATCCACTCATTTAGGGACCTTTGATGGATGTTAGGGTATAGATGTCTCCAAAAGTACCAGAATAATTAGATTTGTGGAATCCCAAGGGAACCATCCAAATTTCTATGAAGATGTACTTCACCACTCATTGCAGATCAATTCTAATGAGCGTATTCATGAGAAACTTTTCTCTTGGTTTCTCATTCACTATAAACATGCTAATACCTGTTTTATACATTGTTCTGAAAATGTGGATGGGGGGAAATCAGTATGTCTTTACATGGTGTTGCTAATCTACAGAAAAATGAAGGGAACCAAAATGATTATTGGAGAGTATACAACTATCTCAGTTCAATTTGAGAAACAATGCTCAAGTGCCTATGTACAGAGCACTGTGTTAGGTGCTTAGGAGACACGTATTTAGATAAAACCTGATTCCTAATGTCATGGAAATTAGTCTAGTAGGAAAATATGACACATGTATAAATAATTAATAAAACATGAGACATCTGTGAAATAGAGAGATGTGAAACATTGTTTAAAGTTGAAACAAGGAAAAGCTCATTACTGACTGAGGGAAGGTAGTGGTAAAGGTTCTAAAGTATGAGTGGGACATTCCACTTAAAAAAAAGTAGAAAAGTGAAGACCTTGAAAACATTGGAAATCACACGAGGAAAGGAACACATGGGAAAGTCCAAAGTGTCCTTAGTATTTAGTAAACAATAAGAACATGAAAGTAAGTAGTACCAGATGATTCTGGAAAGGTACAGTGTTTTCAGATGGTGCTGAGATTTGAGTGCCAAGTAAACAGGCTACTAGGTTTGAGCATCAAATGGTTTTTGAGCAAATAAATTATTTCATCAGATTTATACATAAGAAGATTACTCTGTCAGTGGAATAAAAGATCCATTGAAAGAGGGAGATGATAGAAGTGGTAGGACCTGATAGGAGTCTATTGCAAATGGATTAATTGAACAGGCAGATTAGTATCTATCTTAGAATAAATGGTAATCGAGGGGGAAGATGGCTGGGAGAAAGATTACAGAACTGGAATCAAAAGATACTTATTTGGTCATAAGAAGGAAAAGAGAGGGAAATATTTTTTAGGTCATCTGAGTTGCCCATTAGAAGGCCATTACTGACCTTTGAGTGAGTGGTTTCAGTACAGTTTTGATGATAGAACCCAGACCTGCAAAATGTTGAGGTGGGATTAGATGGCAACGAATCATAGTTGAATTACTGGGAAATGACTTTGAAATATTTGTCAGTTAAGAGATAGAGAAATAAGATAGGAATTAGATGGACTAGAAGAGCCAAGGCAAGGCTTTTTAGGGGTCAGAGGGATCTGAACACTGATATACTATTCCTTTACGTTATTCTATAGCCCAGATAAACTGGCCTTCTTGCCATTCCTTTACACATTTTCAATCTCCCATCTCCATGACATGGTACTGTCTCCCCACCCTCCCTATCTCCCAGTGCCTGGAATGCACTTCTTTATCTCTGTCTGCCTCTTGGAATTATTTGCCCCCACCTTAAAAGTACTTTTTCCTGCTATGTGTAAAGATAATTTTCAACATCCATTTTATAAGATTTTGAGTTTTTCATCCTCCTTCCCTCCCTTTTCCCCTTCCCCAAGACAGTGAGCAATCTGATTAAGGTTATATATGTACAATTATGTTAAACATATTTCCACATTATTCATATTGTGAAAGAAGAATTAGAACAAAAGGGAAAAACTACAATAAGGAAAAAAACCAAAAAATAGTTAAAATAGTTATGCTTCAATCTGCAGTTACACTCCATAGTTCTTTCTCTGAATGTGACTAATATTTTCCATCATGAGAATTCCAGAATTGTCTTGGATCTTTGTATTATGGAGAAGAGCTAAATTTATCATATTTGATCAGCCCACAATGCTACTGTTACTGTATACAATGTTCTGCTGGTTCTGTTCACTTCACTCAGCATGAATTCATGTAAGTCTTTCTATATTTTTTTTCTGAAATCTACATGTTCATTATGTCTTATAGCACAATAGCATTCCATTACATTTGTATCCCACAGCTTGTTCAGTCATTTCCCAATTGATGAACATCCCCTCAATGTCCAATTCTTTGCCATCACACAAAGAGCTACCATACATATTTTTGCACATGTGGATCTTTTTTCCCTTTTTCATGATCTTTTTAGGATACAGATCTATTGGTGGTATTGCTGGATCAGAGAATATGCACAGCTTTATAGGACCTTTGTACATAGTTCCAAATTGCTCCTCAGAATGGTTGGATCAGTTCACAGCTCCACAAACAGTGCCTAAGTGTTCCAATTTCCCCACATTTCCAACATTTATCTTTTTCCTTTTCTTCATATTACCAAATCCTAGAGGCTGAAGTAGTGTCTCTGAGTTGTTTTAATTTGTATTTCTTTAACAAATAGTGAGTTAGAACATTTTTTTTCATATGACTATAGATAACTTTAATTTCTTCATCTGAAACTGACTGTTCAAATCCTTTGATCATATACCAATGGGGCAATGACTTGTATTCCTATGAATTTGACTCAGTTCTCTCTATATTTGAGGAATGCGCCTCTTACAATCTTTAACGTCTTTTAATACTCAGCTCAAATATCACCTCCAGAATGAGTAGTTTCCTAACCCCAACAGATACTGCTAAATCTTCTACCCCCACAAATTCTTGAGTTTGTGTAGCTAGGTGTGTGTATATTTATGTGTATACACACACATAAATATATACACATGGATAGTTATACATATATAGACACACATATACACATGTATGTATACTATACATACACATATCTTTACATGTACATGTTATACTTATTTGTGCTATATAACATGAAATATATACATATACACACATATATATGTTCATCTCAAGTATATATTTTGTTTATATTTCTATGTATGCATAGCTACCCTGATGGAATGTTAGCCCCTTGATTGCAAGGGGGTATTTACCTTTTGTTTACTTTAAGCCATGCACATAGCAAACACCTAAGAAATGCGCTTTGGTTAGTTGATTAATTGCATTGTTGCCCTCTAAGTCTTCAGTAAGGACCAATGGAAAAAATACAATAAAATTCTAGCTGAAAATAGTGAGTCTTCTTGGAGGGTGGTACAGTGGCAAGAATATCATGTATAGTGTCAAATTACTTTAGTTCAAATGCCTGTTCAACCACTTAGCTATCTATTTGAGCTTAGGCAAGTTACTTCAACGCCATGGATCTTAATTTCCTTATCTATCTAGTTTCAATTTGATGTTCTTTTAGGTCCCTTTCATATCTAGAGATATGACCTTACTGTAGGATCCTTTTTAGGTTACTTCCCCAACTTGCCTCATACTTAGGCTCAGTACTGTAGTTAGAAAGCCCCCAGTGGTGTGTTTCATTATCAACAATGAGTCATTTAGTTACAATTGTCTCTTAGCATAAGCAATAATCATAAAACACTGTTGTTACTATTCAGTCATTTCAATGTGTCTCACTCTTTCTGACCTTATTTGGGGTTTTCTTGGCAAAAATTCTGGAGTGATTTGCCAATGCCTTCTCCACCTCATTTTACAGATGAAGAACTGAGGCAAATAGAGTCAAGTAATTTATCCAGGGTCACATACTTAGTAAGCATCTGAAGCCCATTTTGAACTCAGTTCCTCTTGACTTCAGGGCTACTCTCTATCCACTGGGCCACTTCACTGCTAGCTAGAATAAAACACCCTCCCTCAGTAAAAAAGAGGTCAAACTGAGAAAATACATTGCCCATTGACAGACTAGGCTCCCACACATAGACCAATGGGAGTGAGGAATATGTGCAGGATATAGATGTGACAAAGATTACTCATAGCTCCTGATGGTGCAGGCCCTGAAAGTCACTTGGTTCTTCTAAGAGTCTTCACCCAGGTTGCTTTGTGTATAACATCTTTATACTGGGTGGGTTGACGATATGAGTTCTCAAGGTTTGCTCTTTTCCATAATCCAAATCTTATCTACTGCCAGGGTGTCACACTCCTAAAAGTTGTGTCTTACCTCAAGTCTTTGTCTCCATGTACTCACATATATCTGAAATTTTTTCTTCCCATAGCTACCCTTCAAATCCACATGTTGTGTGGAGAAGTTGAGATGGAAGATATGCCCCATATCTAAATTCTCCTTTGCTGTTAGTTCCTGAATACAGTAACTACAACTCTGATATTGCTCTGAGGTTATACAAATGAGGTTATATAAAGCTCTCAGAGGAGTTACTCAACCAATGGCATTGTTCCTTTGTTTATTCAGAGAGGTGTTCACAGCTCAAAAAGGCATCAGGGTACAGACATGGTTCTCCACTCAGTGTAATATGTCATTAACAACTTGTGATTACATTCTAAATCTTCTCTCACTATATCAACTGAAGGGGGAGGGTAAAAATACCCTTCTTTATACTTTAATTCTAAGAAAGAGAATCTGAAAGAATTTAAGGAACACATGGCTTTTTGGACTTTTTGAGTAGAAGCTCAGTTTCCCAAATACTCGCAATAATAGTGATAATTCCAGTTCATATGTAACACTTACATGTTTTCCTCACAAGCATCCTGAAAGGTAGAGAATGAAATTATAACCACCATTTTATAGATAAAGAAGCAGACTCAGCGTTTCAGAAACTGACTCAGAGTCGCACAACTAGTACATATCAGAACTGGGTCTCATGCCCCTTTTTTCTGACTCTAAGAAGAAATTATCTTCCTTCTAGACCCCCACATTGTGTAGCACGTTAAAAGACTTTAGCAATCCTCGTTATCTAACCTGTCAAGTGGTAGAATGAAATGTGCTCATTGATTGGAATATAAAATTACAATTTAGCCCAAATCACTCTAACCTTACAAATGCAAAGTGCTGCTCTCCGTACAAATTTGACAACAATGTTGAGGATTAAATGGATACTGAGCATCTGCTGAAAAAAAGGAATATGTGTAGAAAAGGGAAACTGAGAAGAAGAAGCATAAAGGAAGGGAGAAAGACCTGGGGAAGATTAATGGTTCAACAGTAAAAGCAAAGGAATGAATGAGTATTTGCTCATGTTTAAGTCATCTATCTAAGAAAGGGCAGGTTGGCTTAAGGTTAACTATGAATGATGACAAGGCTTGTCAAAAAAGTGTGAACTAATTGTTAGAAATATCAGAGTGAATTCAATTAACCTTGTTCTTGTTGGGACTAAAGATCATAGTGGTACAGCCATAGTGAGCTTAGAAGAGAGCTTTCCAAATGAAGCATGGTATTTTTAACTAGCATTTAAAGCAACCACACACTACAAATTAGCCCTAATAGCACACTATAGCAGATGACAGGAGGGGACACTATAGAAAGAGCTGTACAATAACCCTCCATGAGAGGCTGTGAAAGGAGGGATCATTAAAATGCCCATCAGACTCACAGAACACTCTCAGAATAGCCAGGCAGAGGAATAAAATGCCCGTTAGGCCTGGCATAGGAGCTAATTTCTTCAATATCTCCGTTTTCTGGCTTAGGCGAATGAAAGTGACTTGATTCACAAATGGGCAATATTCAGTTCCAAATAGCAAGTTTGATGAATGTGTGATCTTGGGAAAAGGTAGAAATTAAACACCTGACAAGATGCTGCTCAGATTAAGTTTTCATATTTAGACTTACCTTAGGTCTTATCAATTTCAAGATATACTACATACACATAAACATACACATATACATACATACACACATACATGGGCCACAGGAAAAACTTAAAACACAAATCTTCCTCATCTGAGACCATTTCCTCTATGATACTTTTCTTCCTTGAAGGTAGAAGACTAAAAAATAAAATACAAACAGATAGATATAGATGTATGTGCTCTTTGTGTATGTATATGTGAGTGTGTGTATAATGACTTTCTTCTAGAATAAGAAGGAAAATTTATGTAGCATTTAATACACTTTATGTTATTTAAATATTTTGTGGTAAAGAGGAAATAGACCTAACTCATAAATCAGAGGATCCGAGTTTAAATACTACACAGTTTCCCTTTCTGTAAAATGAGCTGGAGAAGGAAATGGTAAAATATTCCAATATTCTTGCCAAGAAAAATCCTAAATGGGGTCACAAATAGTGGAACTCAACTGAAACACAACTCTATGACATGGGTAAATTGATTGACTTTCCCTTGGGGTTGTCTGTTATATGTCTGTTATTTTAAATACCTCTTATCTGTTAAATGAGGGGGGTAGATTAGATGGAATCCCTTCTTAGATAGACTATAGTTCCCTCCTACCTCTAGTCCTATAATCATCCATGAATAACTACATAAGGTTAGGAAACACAGTTACACTATTATCATACTTATTTTGCTAATGGAGAAACTGGGCCCCTAAGAGGCTGCATGGCTTTCCCAGAGTCCTACAACTAATGAGCACATGAGGCAGTATCTGAACCAAAGTTTTCTTGACTCTAACTTTACCACTTTATCCAGTATGCTTAACTACTTCTATGAATACTCATTGTGTGTCCAAGACTCATTTAGGCAGCGATTTCACACACATAATTCCCAACTGATATGTGAACTTCTGTAACACCACCTGTTAGGAAAATGGACTGTAGTTCCCCAAAGAAACAATGCTTTTACATGATACTTAAATAAATGTCAAGGCAAGAAGACTGAAAACTAACCTAAAATGTAATTTATTTATTTATAATACCATCCAAATATAGTTACAGAACATAACAAGCACATGTAATAATATTTCTTTGGGAAAATTTATCTAGGAGTCCAGTTTTAAAAACCAAAAATAACTGTCTCCTTCCTTTTCCCCTTACCTCTTGTGGGGAATGGGTATGGCACAGCCATTTCAACTACTCTAATACTTTCTACCACAAGGCAGTAGAAGCAGCTTCTTATAATAGAAACATATGGGACCAAAATCAGTGTCAAAATATGTGGATTTGAATCCTGCTTATTAGCTGTGTGGTGTCAGACAAGTCCTCTTGTCTGCATTCCCTCATCTGTAAAATAAGTGGGAATCATAAATAATCCAGCTCTAAAATCCCATCCCTTAGTTCCTAATGCTAGATGTTGGAAAACAAACCCTCTTATTATGGAGAGGGTGGAATTTGGTTGTGGCGTGTTACAAAATCTTGACAATTGTTGTTGTGTGTGTAAATACATATATACATACACATACATGCATACATATTATATACATGTAATTGCTATATATCACATATGATATTATATATATTTCTGGGCAAATAATATATATATATAGATTATTTTTGTCTAATTTCTTAGGATGGGGGTGCAGAAGGGTACTCTGTGTATAAAAATCTGTACAAATAGAGCATATATATATAATAAAACTATTATCCTAGGGAAATTAAGGATTCCTACAGATCCAAGCTACTGTTGGTAGCAGCCTGGCCTGGAGCAGATTTGCCCCCAAGAACGAGTTATTATTATTATTATTATTATTATTATTATTATTATCATCATCATCATCATCATCACCATCATCACCATCATCACTGACAAGGATCTTGTATTTCATGGTTTGAAGAAATAAAGAGACAAAGGGGATGGAACTAACTAGGGATAATTCTTAAGTAATGGCCTGACTCTCAATCCTCACCTTCCTTTCTTTTTTCAGTCACAGATATTAGTCTACCTATTTCCTTTTCCATTTTCAGAAATTTAAAGCCTCTTTGAATCTCACCATTTCTCCATTCTTCACTTCTCACTCTATTTAGAGGAGCAGTAAGAGTTTAACATAAATGCTAATTGGATCTTTGGATATACAAATGAAGTACAGCATCATTTGAATCCCATCTCTGACATTCATGGGAAGTAGTTATCCTGATTTTTCTTGATCGCCTCTAGTGATAAAAACCCATTACCCCACAAGGTAGTGCAGATAAACTATATTACATAGTGTAACCATATAGCTGTTATTCTGCATATTGTATCACAGGAGCTTGTAAGAGAAATGGGTTATGATCGCTGGGCTGGTTTCTTTTATCCAGAAGGCTCACTCCACTTGCAGCTCCTGATACCCTGACGACATAACTTAGGTAGGGAATGGAATTCTGATAGTTTCATCTACCCAGTTCTCATGCTACACACCCATTCAGATAATTTTGCCCACGTCCATACTTTAAAAGATAGCATTCTTCCACCTGAGATACATCTTTCTTTTCTTTGAGAACAGTATTAGATCACAGGATGATTGATTTAGAACTGGTAGGGGCTCTGGATTTAATTGAATTCAATCCCCCAATTCTACATAGGAAGGCAAACTAAAGCTTGGATCAAGCAAGTATCTTGGCCAAGTTCAAAAACATAGTAAGGGCCCTCTTTCCTTCCTCCACCCTCCCCCGGCTCGGCTCCCTCATCTGACCCTCTCCCTTCCCCCGGACTGCCCCGTGCCCTCCAGACCACAGACAGGACCATGGGACCGAGTCGCCGCAAATCCACCCCGAAGAAGCGCCCCAGGACCTCTCAGCCCGGCGCCTCCACCTCCACCACACGCCCTGCAGGTCCTTGCCGCCGCCGCTTTCCGGGTAGATCAAGCCTTAGGATTCTTCGGGAGATCCGCAAGCTGCAGAAAAGCACAGCACTGCTGATTGGGGAGGCACCCTTTGGGCGACCCGTTAGAGAAATATGCCTCCGATATACCCGAGGAGTGGACTTTTATTGGCAATCTCAGGCCCTACTGGCCCTACAGGAGGCCGCAGAAGCATTTATAATTCATTTATTTGAAGATGCCTATCTCCTCTCCATACATGCCCAGAGGGTAACTCGGTTTCCCAAAGATATTCAACTAGCCAGAAGGATCAGAGGTTTACAAGAAGGACTAGGCTAAGTACATGAGTACCAATGGACCCTTAAACCCAGGAGTTAAAAAACCCAGGTGGCTTCTGTTTCTTCAACCATTTGAGTTCCCAGTCTGGAGTTGCCACTTCCCATCTTCAGCACCTTGTCATCATACCCATCTCGTGGGCACAGTTCTCTGGAGAACTTGGATTGTTCCATTCTACAAAATTTAAATAAATTGTTTTTCATTTAAAAAAAACAGTAAGGAACAGATATGGAATTTGAACCTTGGCCTCTGATGTCAAATTCATCATTTGTGTCTCTTTACAACACTACCTTCATGGAAAAAGGAACTAAGTAAAAAGGCCTTTAATTTCTTCTCTGGCCAAAAACAGGGTGGATTTTAGATGATCGTGCATAACCTGTTTCTAGAAATAACAGCTTCCTACAAGAATCTCTAGGGTGTGGAGGATGAACAGAAGCAAAGCCTTTGAATGTAACCTCCTTGAGAAAAAGGGCTATTTCACTATTGACTTTAATTTTCACAGGGCTCTACAGTTAGTAGACGATTAATGTGTATGATCCAAGTTGTAATGATCTAGTATCAGCTTCTCACCTTCTATAGATATCCAAAGAGACTCAGTTTTCTGTAAAGAAAAAATTATGGGGTCATGAATCTGAATTTAGCATGTATTGTTGTGGGATAGTTAGTGAAAGAATATGGAAGGTGACTATAAAAAAATAAAGATGATCAGAAATTTTAGACACACATACTAGTTCACACCCCATTATTTTCCCCAAAGATAATAAAGAGATTTTTCTATAAAGATTAATAGGTTACAAGTCAAAGCTTTAAATTATGACTAAATCTACAGGAGACAAGAAAAGATAGACAAAAACACTGAGCAGACCATAACCAAAGCCTGCGTGTTCTACCTAGATACTGAAATGAGGTTCAACAGAGAAGAGGTGAGAGATGATAAAAACTATGTTTACGTCACATCTCGGGCACTGGGACTTCTTACTTTACATCTACCAGATGTTTTTATCATGTACATGACTGCTTTCTTAAGACTATCATAGACAGAACTAATGAACTGGGATGTCTTCTCTACTTCCATACTTATGGAACTTTTAGATAATCACATAAACATATGATTTAATGGCTTTTGCTTTTCTTGTAAGATCCTATGAGACCAGTGGGTGTCCTGTAGACATATTGCTGGAGCAGCTAAAACGTATTAGTCTTAATATATCACTACAAACAAAGTCAGAAGAAAGTTGTAGGTAAGTAGGATAGTTCGTGATACTCCTTTAAGAAGCAGAGAAAGGAGCCATCAGAGTGAGTTTTATCAAATACCCCAAATCTACAAGAAATATAATTTCATGGGATATTTTGTCATAATGAATTATATTACTAGTGATAAGCATTTACAAAAAAGATCATCATGAAAATAATTATATCTTATTTATCAGTGTTAGGTGCTGAGGGCAAAATGGTAGAAAAAATTATGAAAAACCATTTAAGACCTTTAATATCAGCATGCATGCTGATACTTGGTTACGCTGAGGGAAAGGTGAGAATAAAGATAAATATTATGGGAAAATATGCTTCAAGAAAAAGAAATGAGAACAAGAACTTGAAAAGATTTTAGAATAGGCATATCATTTTCATTAGTTATTGGTGTTGTGAAGCTATCAAAAGACTGGTGTTTAAAGCAGAAAGGATAGCAAGGGTATGAGAAAATAACAACTACTGACCTGTGTGTCTACTTTTTCAACTATCCAAAATCTTTCTGAGAATGAAGAATGAATTATAGACAGTGTACAGGTATTTCCAACAAGTGTATTAGGAATGAAATCTCAGGCTATCACAAGCAGAATTGACTGAAAATAGGGATAATATAGAGGTCCTGTCATATTTATTGTTGATTATTAAAAAAAAAGTTGAACTCAATAGCATAAAACACCACCTTATATGCCCTTTTACAATAATGTCTCTATCATCTATGTATCAAGATCATTTAAGGCACCTTAGAAGATCTAACCTTGGACAAGCCCTATTCAGTAACTAACAGTAAACCTTAAGCAAAAAAATATGCCTCTAGAGCAGAACCAAGAGAACTTTGCACATAATTACAGACACATTGTATGTGTGACCAGTAACTTTTGATAGACTGGGCTCCTCTCAGCAATGCAAGGTCAGAAGACAACTCCAAAAGACTCATGATGGAAAGGGATATCCACGTCCAGAGAAAGAACTACAGTCTGAATGCAGATTGAAGCAAACTACTTGTTTTGTTTCTTCTTTCTCACTGTTCACTCCATTGGTTATAATCCTTCTTTACAACTTGACTGTAACATTTACAATGTTGAATGTGAAGGTATTTGTAGAACCTGTATTTGATTGTATGCCACCGTGGAGGAGGAGGGAAGGAGAGGAAGGGGGAGAAAATTTGAAACTCAAGGGATTGTGGAACTGAATGTTGTAACCTAAAAGTATATAAATAAATTTAAATAAAAAACCATGCCTCTGTAATAGAAGAAATCGAACACAGACTCCATATTGAGGAAGGATTCTTTTTGGAAGATGAAGTTCTTTGGACATTTTTTTCCCCTTTTGGAAATGGAAATGTTCAACTGACATCAAAAATTGCAGAATTTAAAGAAAGCTCAAAATCTGTTAGAAAATACAATTAATGGAGATGATAGGAACCAACTTTTAAATCTATCTCAGCTTATTGAATAGAGAATGAGAAATGTATATCACAAGCTACATAAATGAGCCTGTCCACAATATTTGCTTTCCTTCCTTTCTCATTTTCCCCACTGTAGACTCTTGTGCCTTAACTTTAAAATTAAGATAACTACCCTGCCTCATCTCCCTCCTGAATCTGTTTTTGAACTGAGAGATTTTCTAGATGTTCTTTAAAAAAATCACAAGTCGCTATCTGCATATAGTGAATCCTCAGCCTGACTTTCCTGAGGACTGGAAGTTTGCTTTCCTATTATCACATGGCTGCATTCACAAGAAACTAAGTGATAATGAGGAGATCATGTCTAGCCTTCTTGAGAGGCAGGTCTGAACATCATATACTGGTGGGCAGCTGGCTGCTGTTGCCTGTTGTTAAACACAATAAAAGGAAGCTGATTTTTACACAGAGGACAGACTCAATGGTATCTTTTTGCATAAATATACATAGGAATGTAATTCAATTTAACAAGCATTTATTAACAATCTAAAACATCCTAGACACTCTCATCAGACAAAAAACAAAAACAAACAAAAGATATATTTCTGCCTTCGAGAAGCTTGCATTTGGGCTTAATAGTAGATATAAGGATAAAAAATATAAAATCTATCCAAAATGAATGCAAAGTGATTTATAGTCATTAAATCTCTACATTACTGAACACAAAAGAGAAAATACATTCTATATTTAAGATGTTAAAGGTGGTGAGTTGATTTTTTTTTAATTTACCTTACCAAACTTGTGACTTCACCCCCAAAACAACTCCCTACTGATGGAGGTCAGCTTACTGTAGTCTTAGAGAGTTATCTGGCAATAGTGAGAGGTTATAATTGCCTGGAGTCAGGCAGCCAGTATTTATAAGCCAATATGATTCATGATGCTGGTTCTAAAGATTTTAAATAAAAAGAGAAAATTCCAAGGGAAATGTTTCAATCCACCTGGAAAATGCTGTTTTCTATTGAAAAAATAACAAATTTATGCATAGCTTTTGTTTTAATATCCCTTGTCAATTCTAAACATGTCAACTATATACCCTCACCTACCTAGCATGTCATCTTCTCTATGTTACAAAAATGAAAAAGAAGAGGAAATGTTTTCAACAAAACCAATAGCACATCATCCATGTCTGAAAGTATATGTAATATACATTACAGAGATGCGGGAGTCATGGTCCCCCACCTCTGTAAAGAAGGAAGGGAAATTCATAGAAATTTTTTGTAATAAAAACTTCATTAAAATGTGATTCGACAATGAGAGATATTTTTTAAAAAGTACTTGTCAATTAGTGTCTCTTACCTCATGTCAAGAGAAGAAGCAATGTGTATATAGAAAACATAATTGACAGTGTTCCCATCCTCCTTTTCCATTAACTATCTGCCTGACCTGTGGCAAATTTCTCATCCTCTCTATGCTCCAATTTCCTCATATGTAAAACGTGAGAGGTGAACTATATGCTTTCTTACATCACTTTCAGCTTTTATCCAGGTCAGTCCACAGAAAATTCTGATTCTAAATACAGGACTTCTTTCTATTTCCTTCCTATGATCTTCAGGGTAATACTAGGCTATACACTCTACTGAGACCATATAAACTATGAAAAATTGTATCAGGGCTACCAAGGAACTTAATGAAAATCTAGTCCACCTTTCTCAAGTTATAGATGAAAAGACTGAGGCTCCTATATATTAAATGATTTTTCTAGGGTCACACATGGAATAAGGAATATAGGAAAGATTTGAACCCATGTAGGTGTAACATATTTCTGAAATATCTAGATTTGAATTTAGCTTTTAACCAGTTTTGGCTGCTTGACCCTGGGTAATCCCTGTACCTTTCAGTATTCTGGATATCCCTCTAGGATGAGAGGCTGCAGAGCTAATATCCTCTCTGCGTTATTAGAGAAACACTCACTTGAAGCTCCATAGAGGGCAAAAATTGTAGATTTGTTTAAAATCACAACAACCACAACAACAAATGATACCGTTAACCTTTTCTTTATAGTGTCTATTTTGCACATAGTAAGAATTTAATGAATAAAAATTGTTTCATATTTACTTTGTATATTTTGTTCTTCCTTACCAGTGTATGAGGCAGCAAAGTGAAAAAGAGAATTGGCATTACTTGCTGTGAGGAAAATCTGGGTTCCAATCTGACCTCTGAAAAGTATTGATTGAATGAAGTTGGATCACTCACTTAACTAGTCAATGCTCCAGGCCAGAGGTATCAAAAACACAGCTGGATCCCATACTTCAGAGTGCTTCCTGGGCCATATTAAAATGTAATGGAGAGAGAGGGTAAGGAATGGAGTTAAGAGGGCCAAGTAAAGGCAGGAAATCACCTGAAATCTCCTGAATTCCCCTCCAAACAACTTTAAGTTAGCAGCTCAAATTGAATTCAGGAGTAACAGAGCCAACAAAAGATTGAGGTGGAACAATTTTTGAAACCCAAGACAATTTAGGAGGTTAGCAGGAAAATCTTTCCACTGGGGTTTTGATTGGGCCTGGAATATAGAATAGTCCTCACCAAAGTAACGCCAGCCCTAGGTGTTAGAGGTAGCCACAACTCTCAGCCCATAAATGTTAAGGGAATCAGACAACTGATCAAAAAGAGAACACAGTGGATTCTTTTCTGGTGCTGGGTTAAGTATCCTGTTGTATTGCACAGATGCAGTTCCAGGTCACAGTTCAAGGGCAAAGAGGAGCAGTTTCAGGGAAGCAAGGGCCCTGGCACAATTCTGGCTTAGAAAAAAAAAGTGCTTATGGTCACTCACAAGGGTGCAGGGACCACTGTCTCACTTCCCAGGCATGAAGTAGCACTACAGCATGCAGTCACAAGAGAACAGCGGCCCAACTCACAGGTCCAGCGTCAAAAGGAATGTCGTAAGTTCATTTAACAAAGGTAGACTGAGATACAAACTCCAAAGAAAATCAGTTTATTAACAAGGACACTTACAACTGCTAACAAAACAGGTCAGTCTGGCCACCTTAATAATGTCAGCAGTCCTTATGAGAAGGGGACAACTCTACCAACACACAACAAAAAGTGTGTCTTAGCAGTTGTGGAACATTAAGATTGGCTATATTAAGAAAGGGGGGCTGTCATTCAGATTAGGTTAATCACTCAGCTCTCTGACAATTAACAGATGTTAATTATTTTATGGGATCCATTTACATCTTGTAATCTTTGTTAGTTAAAC
>JAQQSW010001021.1:0-23541 GCA_028646575.1 Pseudocheirus occidentalis
CCATCCATCCATCCATCCATCCATCCATCCACCCACCCATCCATCCATCCACCCACCCATCCATCCATCCATCCATCCATCCATCCATCCATCCATCCACCCATCCATCCATCTATCTAGTAGTATAATGTACCTTAAAGCACTGTATAAATACTCGATTTTATTGAAGCAGTTTTGAATCCATCTAGTTTATGGTTTAACACAAGGGCTTTATATACTCTGTTTTTACTCATCTGTGTATATGTTGCATCCTCTCCTGTCTTTATGCCCTTCTCTTCTCAGAATGTAAGCTTCTTGAAGACAGGGACCCTTCATTTTTTTTATTCCAAACACCAAGCAGAGTGCTTTGTACAAAGTAGATAATTATTTGATGCTTGCTAAATTGAATGTCACATATTTCTGTGCTTGGCCCCATACTGTTTAACTATTTTCAATATTACTGTCTTAGAAAAAGGCATACGAGACATGTTTATCAAAACTGCAAATATTACAAAGCTGAAGTAGTTAATACACTGGATCAGCAAATCAGGATGCAAAAGTAGTCATGGGGGAAGGAATGAAGCTGATCTAATCATATGAAACTTAACTGGGATAAATGTAAACTAATTTGCTTGCTTTTAAAAATAACCGTATTTCAATACAATTGGTTTCTTTTAGAATGCTTTTAAAAAATATTATTCTGAGAAGGTTCCATAGGCTTTACTAGACTGTCAAAGGGGCTCATAACACAATCAAGAACCCTGGGGCAGACACAAATAAGAAAACACAAATTATACACAAAGGAAATACAAAAGAATTTTAGGGTGGGTGGCATGGAAAGAGTGCCAAACACTAGGGATCAGGAAATGCCTGGTGCAAGAGATGGCACCCAGAATTCCACTATACTGAAGAATGGGAAAAGAGTTTTTTAGCCATGCAGGACAGCCTATGCAAAGTCATGGAGGCGGGAGTTGGAATGCCATCTACAAATAATGGCAAATAGGATACTTGAGGGGTAGTTCTATGAAATAAGTCAGGAAAGATAGTTTGGAGCCAAGTAGTAAAGGGTTTTTCAAGCTGAGGAAGCTGGTGTTTTATTTCTGAGATAATGGTGAGCTAATGAAGCTTCTTCAGTGAGGGTCAGAATGTGGTCAGAACTATATTCTTTGACAGTATGATAGCTGTATGGAAGATAGATTAGAGAGAAGAAGTTGGAAGGAGGGAACCCAATTAGGGGGCTGTTACAACCTATGACACTGAATCTTCAAGGCAGTGTCACATTATGCTTAATTTACTAAGGTGGAGAAGAACATAATGCAGTTTAGAACAATTTCCATAAAACTATTAAAATAAAAATGGTCAGCACAGAGTTAACCTTGAGTTTCCTTTAAATGCTTCTTTCCTAATACCTGGGAGGGGGAGGGATCATTGTGTAAAATAGATATGGAAAATTCAGAATCCTTCACTGGAGGATTTGAAGGCAGGCAGAAATGATGTACCATAATTAGCCGCAATCTACAGTGATTTTATTCACTTTTCCATTTAAATATTAAGAGCTATATCCAGTTAGTTAAATGGCAGCTCCATATGCAGAAAGACAGGCTGAATTTAGGTATTCTACGCTGTGGCTTCTGTGTGCAAAATTAGAGGAAAATTTCTGCTTGCCAGGGCTCCATTCTGGGTCTTTGAAGGTCAGCATTCTTAAAGCAGGACATTTGCATTAGTGTCTGGGAGTTACAAGAACTGCATAAATTACTGGTTGTAACTATCTGTCTTTCAAATTTTGGGCCTTGCAGGGCTGGCAGCAAGTTGGGTAGTCCCCCTTTGCATACTTTGCTAGTCGTGTCTTGTCATATACAAATGCTGTCATGTTTTGTCCCATGTATTTTTCCCCTGAGATGTGTCTTGTCTGTGTGTATGTTTTCTTTTGGCAAAGCTGTCTTATTCATCTCATGATTTTTGTTCATTTCTTGACCTACAGGGGCATACAGAATCATTCTGATGGCAGGACCTTGCCTTAAGAAGATTCACTGTTTTGCTGAAACATGGGGATTCCAATAGATACTTATATGTTATTAGAAGATCATAGATTGAAAGTTGGAAGAAATTTTTAACAGCCTTCCAGTCCAACCTTCTCATTTTGGTCTTTTTTTTTTTTTTTTTTTTTTTTTGCTTTTGGGAGGGGGGAGGGCAGGGCAATTGATGTCTGAGGCCACATCTGAACTCAGATCCTCCTGACTCCAGGGCTGGTGCTCTATTCCTTGCACCACCTAGCTGCCCCCCTGACTCTCTCATTTTGAAGATGAGGAAACCGAGGCCTGGAAAGGTTAAGGGATTTGTCTTAGTAGGAAGGAAGGAAACAAGCATTTATTAAATACCTACTGTGTGCCAGGTACCATGCCAAGTGCTTTATGAATATGATCTCATTTGATCTTGACAACAACCCTGGGAAGTAGGTATCATTTCGTAGTTGAAGAAACTGAGGCAAATAGAGCTGAAGTGACTCATCCAGAGTCACACAGCTAGTAAGTACCCAAGGCAGGATTTGATCTCCCGGTCTTCTCGGCTCCAAGCCCAGTACTCTGTCTTGTGTTACTCAGCTAAGTAAAACAAGAGAGACAGAATCAAGATAGGCTTTTAATACATGGCTTCTCACTACAGATAGTCATCCCATTGTACTACATAGCCAATGTTCTTAGTGGGGAAAGTTTATATATGAGAATAAATAATAACCAGTGGGCAGATCTTTTCCAAAAATTTAAATTCAAATTCATTGTTGGCATCTGTTTTTCATAATAAGCACGTTCTTTTTTCTCTTGTCTGTTCCGTGTCTTACAGAGAGATTTTGCTCAGGAAAAAAAAATCCACTTGGGGTCCATGACTGGTTGAGGTCCTTTCATCCAGGGAGAATGGGTGAAGTTGGCAAAGTCAGTTTTCATTTTTCTCCCACAAACTACATGTCTCTAAACTGGAAATATATTTCATGGAGAAGAAAAAGCACAGTGAGGGGGTGGAGTAGGGGTGGGGGTATGTTGTATTCTGGTATTTGAAAGGTGGAAGAGGACTAGATTGGTTTTATGTGTCCCCAAAGGTCAGGAACAGGAAGGCCCAAAGAAGCAAATTTAGGCCTGATGTCAGGAAATGTTTCCTATCAATGGGCACTACTTAAAAGTGAAATCGCTTATCCTGGGAAGTAATGGATCCCTTCATATGAGAAGACTTGAATTAGAGACTGGCTGGCTAGTTACCAGATGTCTTTTAGTTAAAGTTCATTCTTTTCTCTTATAGCTCCAAGATTCTGAAATTTTGTGTTCTCTTCTCCTACATAGGATCCCCCACAAGAGCATGGCCTGTCAAGGCATTGCCTCATTGCTCTGAACTTTGTCCAGTCTTCTGTTCTCCTTCAAGATTTACTTCATCTGTGCCTTGTTCTTTCTGGTCTCTACTGATTCCTAGGGAATCAAACAATATAACACAATGGAAATAATATTGCATTTGAAGCCAGAGGACCTAGTGTGAACTTAGGCAAATCACTTAATCTTTCTGGGCCTGAGTTTCTTCATCTGTAAAATGAAGGGGGAGGACTAGATGACCTCTAAGTTCTCTTCCAGTTCTAGGTCTAGGTTCCCATGAACTCATCTAATAATGAAATTTCTGCTAATGCAGAATATGTGGTAGAGAGAGCTCTGGATTTGTGTAATGGGAATTTGAAGATCTTTCCTGATTTGAAGATCTTCCCTTCCCCCAATAAGCTGAATGTAATCACATGGAGCTTGTGGTGGGAGGAGTTTGCTGAAGGATGGAACAGAGCCCACAGGAAGCTGGGAGTCAGAGCAGCTAGATGGTGGAGGGAAGAGAGAATGCACCCAGGGACACAGCTAGGCTTGTGAATAAACATTTGTGGGAAGGATGATGTGGCTTCATGCTGTGCTATGGTGTATTAACTCCTTTGCTACTATGATGGATTTGACTTTCTGGTATTGGGATTTGGTTTTCTGGTGTCTGAATAAATGTTTTGCTTCTGTCTTCTATATGGAGAATCTGTTATATTTTGTGATTGAGCATTATGCCAGCATATTTACAGTTGTGAATATTGCGTTGGCATTACAGTTTGGAGACAGAATCTGAATTTGGATGAAGCAGATATATGACCTTGGAAAAGTCACTTAACTTCTCTAAGCTTTGGCTTCCTCATCTGTTAAATGATTTGGCGAACTAGATTATCTTTAAGGTTCCTATCAGGTGTTTTTTTTTTGTGGGAATAAGGGGTGGCAAATGAAACCATTTATCCAGGTCAGTAGATATTAGAGAAAGAATACACAGGAGAATACATTCCAGACAATGAATTTTCCTATTGGAAGTAAGATAAATCAACTCAACCAAGAGGGGGAGTCACAGATCTCACCCAAAGGAAAGTTCCTCAAAGTCTCTAGTATCATAAGATATGATACTAGAGATGATAGTTTTCTGGCTCCTCCACATGTCTGCTTCTTCCTCGAGTCTTTCTTTCCCTTCAAAGACCTGAAGAGATTCTGAAATCATGTTTCTTTGTTCTCCAAGCTGGAAGTCAGAAGACAAGGATTTCTCTTCTCTCAAAGTCTCCCATGGTCACTCCTCACCCATGATCCTCTTATGATGATTCCTTCTGCATAACACATTCTCATTTTAACTAGGTTTTTTTGGAGTTAGTGACGTAAGTAAAAAAGATAAATTGAGTGATATAAATTCAGATTATTTGGCAAGCCATTGGCAATGTTCCCCCATGGATTCTTTTGGAACCCTTCATTTATTACTTATTGGTGGCTTCCTATTGTGCCTACATATATAATTAGCAATTGGTTCCCAATTGAGGCAGGGGTAAATTCTCAAGTTAGGGGAAAGAGAGAGAGCAATTCTTAGCTTGTGGTTAATCATGCTGGTCTCCAGTTGGGAAGAAAGCAAATGTAATCTCAAAAGTCAAACTGGATTGGTAGCAGAGTATTTTAGGAGTACTAAGTTCAAGTGATTGAAATGAACAGAAGATTGATTACAGATGCAAGGAAATCAGGATCATCTCAGGAAGCCAAAATCTTGGCCTTGAGTGGTGGTATATGGATGTAAATGGGAGAAGGAAGAAGAATCATTAGGACTTAAAAGTGGAAACCAACCAATCCTGTTTTTCCCACTACACTGTGATGCTTTCTTTAACGAGCGCCTGTCAGGGAAACATCTTCAGACTACAAATCAAGCTCCTATGAGGGTCTTCTATCCCTCGCATATGGAGACCACCAGATGTAGTTTTGTTAAGTATTTGGTAATTTTAACATCAGTATTTCTCCTGAGGAAAAGCATTAAGTGACTGAAAGAGAATTGCAAGATTCATATGAAGATAAATCAATTTACATTTCTGAGTAGCTTATTTGAGATAAGAATACATGGTTGGTAGGACAGTTGTTCTAGTTTTTCATAACCCAGTCACATTTGCTCACAATATATTTTCAAAGTTACATGAAGGTATTTTTCTGAAGATTTTAAGCATTAGGTATTCCTGGTATCTTTGCTTGAAAAAATGTATATCTGAGCTTTATTTCATACAAGGAGGAACATACATGACAATAGGTAGAATAATGAAACATTCATTCATTTAAAGACCTTGAGGTCATGCATAAAATGTAGAAATCCATATATTAATAATAATAGCTCTCATTTACACAGTTCCTTTCTCAAAAGAGCTCTAAATGCTATACTGATAATGTCACACATTCTCCAAATTCCCCTATGAGATAGATAGACTGAGGCTCAGTCTAAAACTTGAAGATAATGATAGAATTGAGTTAAAATACACTTAGGCTGTAATATTCTGAATGCTTTTTAGCCACTATTTCACTAGCCATATCTTCCATTTTATAAGGGCTTTCAACTTCTTGAGAGTTGAGGAAAATTAGCATTCTTTCAAATATGTGTATGTGAGTGCACACATACACAATATAAATATGTACATGTGTGTACACATGTACAAACATGCAGAGACATAGAAATATATGACATATATACAACTATAGTTGTATATGGAACATATATGTATATATGCACGTACATTTACAACCGTATACATATGTATGTATTCCTATTTTAATATGTGTATTTGTGTGTGTGTGTGTGTCTGTTCATGGCCATCTTCTTATCTGACACTTTACTATTGATCTTTCTAGGCTAGAGACCATGCTATGGGAGACTCAACCCTTCTAGTTCTGGAACTCCTGCTCTGGGGTTTTGCAATGTCCTGCTCAGTAAGACACATAGTCCGTTCTATAGAGCTGGCCCAGATGTGCTTAATTCTAATCCTTGGAAATCTTGCTTACTGTCATGCACATACCCTCTTCTTTCCCCATCTTCTTCCTCCCCCCTCTTCTTCCCTCCTTCCCTTCCACCCCACCTTTTTAGCTATAACCATCAAAAAATCTTTTCCTCTTATTAAGTACAGTTTATTTCCTTATAGAATTTTTTTTATCAATGTTTTGTTTTGACTTTACACATATTTCCAGATTACCTCTACTCTGTGAGAGCTCTCTTTTCTAACAAAGGAAAACAGTTAAGCAAAACTAACAATACAGTAACTTCACCTAAAAGTGCATAAATGTTCTACATCTATAGCACCAAGTTCAATCTCTCCATTTAAAAACATTTTCTTTTAATGGACAGCAATGCATTTTCTCTCCTCAGCCCTTATATAATTTTTTAAAAACGTATAAAGAAAAACAAATTCCTTAAAACAACTAGGCATAGTCAAACAAAAGACTAAACCTCTCATTGGCTGCATATAACACATATGTCTATACGTATATACACATGTACATTCATACATATGCATATGTATGTATTATATGTATGTGTCTCATTCTATACCCTAAGTCTATCATATCTATGTCAGGAAGTGAATGGTATATTTCATCATTGGGCCTCTGGAATCATGGATTGTCATTTCATTGTTTTCAAGGCAAGTAAGTGGTACAGTAGATGGAGTATTGGACCTGACCTGAGTAAAAACATGGCTTCAGACAACTATTTGGCCACTGGAAAATTACTTAATCTCATTCTGCCTCAGTCTACAGTTTTACAACTTTGAATATATCTGATATTGTCTGACACAAGAAACTAAGCAGGCTTGGTCCTGGTGAATACTTTGCTAGCACTCATAGATTTCAAAATTGTTTGACTTTACAATGTTGAGTTATTGTATAAATTATTCTGTTAGTTCTGCTCATTTCATTTTTCAGTGTATGTGAGTCCACTGTACTTCTCTTGGCTCTTCTCATCATCCCTAATACTTTCCACAGCAATACATCCCTCACTGGTCACCAATCCCCCTATATGTATTATTTCCTTATTATAATGTAAGCTTTGTGAAGTCAGGAAATATCTCATTTAAAAAATTTATATCCTTAATGCCTGATACATATTAAGTGCTTGATAAATGCCTTTTCTTTCATTGATTCAATCATTCATTCAATATACATATAAAATTTGTTCCTTATTGTCAGTCAATAGGTATTTTTATTAAGTTTTTAAGCTATTATTATTTATTACTACTGTTATTACTAATAATTGTTATTCATTATTGTTTATTAATCTTTTGTTTAATGTTATATCTATTATGTTATTATATCTATTATATATTATTAATCTTCTCTGTACCAGTCAGTGATAAAAACTGAAGACATAAAGAAAAGCAAAAAAATGGACAAACCAAACCAAACAAATGAACAAACAAAACTAGTCCCTGCTTTTAAGGATCTCACAACCTGATGGGCAAAAGACGACATAAAAACAATTATGCACAAAGAAAATATATACAGGATAAATTAGAAATGATCAACAGCAGGAAGGGAGTAAGATGAAGAGAGATCAGGAAAGGCTTTTAGATGGTGGTATTTTCGCTTGGACATGCAGAAAGGAGGTCAGATATGGAGCAAGGAAATAGCTCAGATTGCAACCAGCTGGAGATGGAGGTCAGGTAACTTAGTCACGCAGCTTGCATTAGAAGCAGGATTTGAACCCGATTCGTCCAGTCTCCAATGTTAGCTGCCTGTCCAACATGCTATCTTGCTTCTTCAAAAATAAAAACCAAAACAACAAAAAACCAACACCACCACAATCAAGTCTGTCTTGTATGCATTTACTATTCAGACTCCCAGAACAAATTTGAGAAACATTCACTTACAGTGCCTCTTGGGCAGCACTTAATTCAACACCTCTTAAGAACCTGCTGTGCACAAAACTCTATGCCAAAAACATCATCCCTTCCCTGTTTAATCAGTACTGTCATGTGTTCCTTCTTTCTCCCAGAACAAAATAGAATGTGCATGTTAACAAGGCAGTGAAATGGTATAGCAGGAAATGTTGGACTTCAGCTTAGGAAGGACTAAGTTTGAATCTTGCCTCAAATACTTACTAGATATGTAGCACTAGGCAATTCCCTTAACTTCTCTCATTCTCAGTCTCTTCATCTGCAAGATGGGGATAATGATAGCATCTCCCTTTCAGGGTTCTTGTTAGGCTCAAATGAAATAATACATATAAAGTGCTTTGCAAAAATTAAAGCTCTGGAATTAAATGTTAGTAATTGTAAGTACCCACACCTCTGAAGACAGAAGACATACATTACTAGGTAAGTAGTAATTCCTCTGGCTCAATGGCCTTCAACAAAGTTGCTACTCTATTCCAGTAGTTCTCAACCTGTGGGTCATGACCTCTTTGGGTCACAGGGGTTGCCTAAGACCATGGGAAAACACATATTTCTGATGGTCTTAGGAACCAAGACACGGCTCCTCTATCCGTCTCCAGGCTGATCTGCCCACATGCAATACACCCACATACGAGTATTAAAGGGTGGTGGCATTAGGAAGGTTGAGAACCACTGCTCTATATCATCAAATTCCCATTTAGCAGACATCAATAAGTTCCAACTGAGGGGCATCAGAGGAGTCCCAGAATCTTTGTTCTTTATGGTTTGTTTGTTTATAGGAAGTGCTGTATCTCTGCCAAGCTCCCTGTGGGGTGCTCAATAAAATATTAATTGAATGAATGAATGAACTGACATGAAGTATGTCCTGGGTTGTGTGCAAAGACTGGCCCTGTGTGGTTCATATGGCCATTCTGGCAGGCACAGAACAGAATTTCTGCGTGTTATCATTACCTCTCTTAGCTGGTGGCCAAGACAATTACTTTGCACCTGAAGGTCTTCCTCCACGTGAGAAAAATCACAAGATGTTCATAGGTTGCATTCAACCTATTTTGGCATTAAACACAACTCAAAATGAACTCCCCTGTATAGAAGGCAGTATGGTGTATTGGAACGAACAATGAACTGGAAGATCAAGGTTTTTAGGCCTGGCTTTGACACTAATTTGTTTTTGTTTTTGTTTTTTAATCATCTCTTGATCAAATTATTGCAATAGTCTTCTAACTGACCTTCCTGCCTTAAATTTCTTCCCAGTCCAACCCATTTTCCACTAACCATTTTCAACTAACAAAATGATTTTCCTAAAGTGTAGATCCTATCTTGCCCTTTCTCTTCTCAACAAACTCTTGTGGCTCCTTATTACTTCTAGGATAAAATCTAAACTCTCTTTTCCATTTAAGCCCTTAATAATTTATCCTAAATTAACTTTTATGTCATATTATAACCTCCTGCAGGCATACTCTAGTACATCTAAAACAGCCTTTTATTCTGTTCCTCTTATAGAACCTTTGCTCTCCCTGTCCCCTTAGAATCCTTAATTTCCTTCAAAGCTCGGGTCAGCTGCCATCTTGTATATGAAGACTTTATGAGTCCTCTTTCCCACCCCCAGATCCAATGTCACCTGCTGAAAATTATATTTTATTGAATTTTTCATATATCTGTGTGTGAACTTGATGTATCCCCAATTTGATTGTGGCTCCTCAAGGGCTGATCCTGTCTCACTTCTGTCTTTTGTATCTTCAGTGGCTAACACAGTGCCTAGAACCCAATAAGTACTTAATAAATGCTTGTTGAGTGATTGCATTCAGCTATCTTATGCTTTCCTTTATAGCAGTAGGGATATAATTCCCTTCTTCCATTAGGGTATAGGTTGTTGGATAAAGACATGGCATGGAATACCAGCAATTAAATTAGGATTGTGGGTACTTTCTATCTCATTTGCCATTTCTCTGCCCCAGTCCCTGTAGCTGTAGAAGGGATGACAAGAATAAGGTCTAGTGTATATTTTTATTTGTTTCATGAGTTCCACGGCTAAAGAATTTTTTAATCTAATTTTTCAAGAGGAGCCTCTCAGTGCTTAGGAAGTCCATGTATCTTAGTAAGTTCTATGAGAGTCTATGCTCTGCTAACCATGCCTGGAAGATCCTAGAGTCACTTCCAAGTTTCTGAGAAGACATCAAAGAAAAGATGATACCATGCTAACACCTAAGAAGCAAGGTGGCACAATAGCCAGAGAATTAATTTTGGAGTCAGAAGGACATGTGTTCAAGTCTTGTCTATGGCAAATACTGGCTGTGTAATTCAGGGCAAGTTAGTTTTTTAGAGATAAGTTGCAAATCTATATCAATGAAGTGGGTTCCCATGCCAATGGCATCATAAGCCTAGACCAAAACCACTTTTTTTCTTAAGATCTTTCTCAAGATTTTATTTTCCTCACTTTCTTTTCTGTGTGTCAAATTCAAATAGAAACAGATCTCTAGGAGCTGCATATTTTCTTAGAAAACCACAAATTAACATTATGTACATTGAATGTTAATATCAAATAAGATAATAATTCTAAAGTGCTTAGTAGAGTGCCTGGTACATAGTAAGTGCCATATAAAGTTTAGTTATTATTGTTGTTGTTGTATTTTCATTTATTTTGTTAAACATCCCCCAGTTATATTTTAATCTAGGTTGGGCCTCATTTGAGAGTTTTATAGGCTATAATCTCAAGTCTGACACCTCTTTTTTATGATATGTTTTATTTTTACAAATTCATCTGTATGATAAAGATCCATTTTCTAAAATCTGGGATGTATAACTTTTTTCTTTTTTCAAAATTTATTCTTGTAAGCAAAAATCATCAATAAAAACAGTCAGACAAACATAGAAAAGAAAAACTAACATCAAAACCAAACCATTTGAATTCAATGGATTAGGGCCAAATGAATGAAAAACAAACAAAAATGCTCCTGTACCACCCTTCTAGGTCCATCTGAGGAAAGCTGTTCTTCTATCAAAGGTTATTTATGCACAGAGAAGAAAACTAATTGAGCTCCACTCAGAACTATAGGACAGCTGAGTTTAGTTTTCTGGTTTTGAGAGACATAAAATAGTCGAATTCACTTGATTTTACAAATAAGAATGGAAAGAATGGAGGATGTGAAATTTAACAAATGTAAAAACATACTTTCAAATATGCCTCAAGTCCATCTTGTGGCCAGAATGGAATGTGAATGAGACAGAGTAAAGAGTCTTTTCTTAAGGGAGCATGATTTAACCTTTTGGTGACTTGTGATGCTCAAGAGGCATTTGAAGGCAGGTGCTGTTAGTATGAAACTTAGAACCAAATGGCCACTGACCCCCAGCAGTTGCTCTGGCACTTTCTTTCTTGAAAATTTTCCTCATGTTGGGTTGCTTTTTGTTCCTTTGTCTTTTTTACTTCAAAGTGAAATGAAGCATGTGCCACTACATGACCTCCTGGGCAGTGTAACAGGACTGCCTTCCTGCAAAGTTAATTAGTGACTTGAAGGCAGAAACAGCTTTTTCCCAGGTGGTTTTCTCACCTTCCAGAAAATCATCTTCATCGTTGCCAGCAGTGTGACTTGTCAGTGCCATTCAAATTATTATTTCATAGGAACCTCCTTGTATCTCAATAGCAATAAATATGTTCATGGGGTGTGAAGGAGGAGCATATCAAGAATTGTGGAAGAGGGGCTCTTTACAGGGCCATAAGTCTTTGAACATCATTCATGATGGCCTTTTTGGTTTAGCCTTTTTAATGAGCACTGGACAGAAAAAAAAGGACAGCCTTGATCTTCTCTCTGAGAAGTACTTGAATAAAACAGTCTTGGTGTTCTGATTTAGCCATATGCCCTCTAAAGATACTGCTTAGCAGTTGTAATTGACTCTGAATTGGAACAGTGTTTTACTCTTAATAAGATAACAGATCAATAAACTGATATTGTATTTATCCATCACCATTTCCTTGTGCTTGCCCTTTTCAAGTCAAATACAACCTTCCATTTTCTTTTAGGGTTAGCACACATTTAAAAATGTGTTCCTGCCTTTTGCTTTTAACTAAATATAGTTTGTAATCAATATCATAAAATGCAGTTTACTGTCAGACTACAAAACCCTACTGTGCATACCCTGTAAAAAGAAAGTGCTGTAATTTATATCTAGACCTTGAGTAAGCTTGATATCATGGTTGCAGGAAGAAGACGAGCTGTCTAGATTCACACAGATGATGTCTTTCATTTTCTCTTCCTTTGAAATGAGGTATACCAATGGAACACACAGAAAGGAAATGTTGAGGGACCCCAGATAACCAAACTAGTGCTGTCTCACTATAGAAAAGACCCCAACCCAGCTCCTTCAATTGCTCTTCTCACTCTAGACTACTCTATGTCAGCAGAATTTATGAGGTTAGCTGAAACAGGCAACAACAATGTTGTTGCTTGCTTTACTCTATTCAGCTATCTTCTGCTTTCATTTATAGTGAAAATGTCAGTAGGGATATGGTTCAGTTCTTCTAATAGAGTGTAAATTGTTGGAAAAAAACATGATATTGATACCAGCAGTAACATTGCTTCTCTCTACTCGGATGTGATAACTGGAGTCAGTCCTGGCATGTGTAGAAACAGAATTATAACCAGTAAAAGGAAAAAGAACTTTTCCCTCAGCACTTCCAAATTTAGAAGGTACAAAAAGGGGTTCATGGGGTGTATGTGTGGGGGTGAAGCTATCAGGTGATCCCCAACAATCAGTTCCTTACCTTTATTCTGTTATCCCAAGTCTTGATCACCTCACTGTCAACCTTCATTTTAGAATATGCCTCACCTACTTCCCCTCTACAGAGCCATCTTTTGAGAGAGAAAGAAACAGACAGAGAGAAAGAGAGAGAGAGAGAGAGACAGAGAGAGAGAGACAGAGAGAGAGAGAGAGACAGAGACAGAGACAGAGAGACAGAGAGAGGGACAGAGAGAAAGAGACAGAGAGACAGAGAGAGAGAGACAGAGAGACAGAGAGAGACAGAGAGAAAAAACATTAGCACAATTAACCAAAATATCAACTGACTCTGACAATATGTAGTATTCTTTACCTCTGTGAAGAAGGAAGGGAGGTATATTTGTATATTTTCTCATCTGTTCTCTGGGGCCAAGCTTTGCTCATCAGTATAATTATGCACTATTCAATGATTTTTGTTCTTTCCATTTATAGTCTGATAGTCATTGTTCATACTCTCCTTTCCTGTTTACTCTGGATCAGTACATGTCAATCTTCTGCTGCTTCTCTGAATTCTTCATATTCATAATTTTTATGGAACAATAATATTCTATTATATGCATAAACAAAAATTTACTTAGCCATCCTGCAGTCATTGGGCATAAATACTGCTATGAATATTGTGGCTTATGTGGAATCTTCCTTTTTGTCTTTGAATTCCTTGGGAATATAAGCCTAGCAGTGAAATCTCTAGATCAAAGGATATGGATTTACTTTTTAAAAACACAATTTCAAATTCCTTTCCAGACTCTTTGGATGAGGTCACAGTTATACCAACAATATGTTAGTGTTTCCTCCTACAGATACTCTAACACTTAATATTTCCATTTAAAAAATACCTTTGTCAATTTTCTGTGTGAAACTTTAATTGATACACATTTCTCTAATTTTTTGTAATTTGGAGCAATCTTTCACAAGTTTATTAATGATTTGCATTTTTTCTTTTGAGAAATATTTCTTCCTCTGCCAATGGCTATAGATGGTCAGGCAATCCCAAGAGCTCCAGGAATAGTAATACACTCTAGACTGCCAGTTTTGCTTTCAGTTGGACTACCACAGCTATCATTATAAGAAACAACCACTGAGGCAACATTCCCAACATTAAATGACATAGAAAAGCCTGTGCACAAAACATATTCAATACAGCAAAAAAAAAAATTAGAAGAGAAATATCTAACCAGGAGTTAACTGTACTGTTTCTTTCATAAAGGTCCCATATGTCTAAGATATAGTTAGTTAGTTGAAGAGTATGTATTAAGTACTTACTATGGTTCAGACAATGTGCACAACTCTTGATGAAAAGCAAAGCAAAGCCAGTCTTTGTTCTCGAGGAGCTCACATTTGAGTGAGGGAGAGAATACTTATATAACTAAGTATGTGCTTTATATATAAACTAGATGGAAAGTAATCTTAAAGTGGAAGGCATGGGCAGCTAGGGGACCTAGCATGACTTCCTGCATAAAGTGGAATTTGAGCTGAGTCTTGTAGGAAGCTAGCCATACTACAAGTCAGAGGTGAGAAAGGAAAGCATTTCATTCATGCAGATAGCCAACGAAAAGGCACTAAGATGGGAGATTGAACATTTGGTGAAAGGAACAGCAAAAAGGCAAGTGTGGTTGGGTCATAGAGTACATGTAGCAGAGTAAAGTAAAAGAAGACTAAAAAGGCAGGAAGGGGTGAGTTCATGAAGAACTTTGAATTTATGTTTGATCCTAGAGGTAATAGGAAGCCACCAGAGTTTACTGAGTAGGTTATTGGCATGGTCAGCCATGTGCTTTAGGAAAATGTCTTTGGCAACTGAGTGGAATACAGATTTGAATGGGAGAGAATTGAGGCCAATAAACTCATTAGTAGAGTATTGACAGAGCCTAAGTGAGAAATGATGAAGGCCTGAACTAGAGTGGTATCTGTGTGAATGGGAAGATCTTGTAAATATGAAGAGACTAAGATTTAGGAATGGAGTGGATAATTGGGGCAAGTGAGAGTGAGGAAGTGAGACTGACACTGAGGTTACAAGTCTGAGTGACTAGGAGGATGGCTGTACCCTTGACATTAATAGTGAAGTTATAGGGTATGTAGTTGAATATATTAAAAATCAATCTCTGATAAATATGCAAAAGACTTGAACAGGCAGTTTTCAAAAAAAAGGAAAACAAGTTATCAATAATCATATGTAAAAGATTACTGATCACCAATAGTAAGTGAAAGTTCAAAGAGAAACACTCTGGGGTTCCATCTGAGTCATCAATATATGGCAAAGATGACAGAAGACAATTATTGGAAGGTATGCGAAGGACAGACATTAATATACTGTTGATTAAGATGTGAATTGGTCTAACTATTCTGAAAAGCAATTTGAAACTAATACCTCAAAAAGTCACTACATTATTCATACTCTTTGACTCAGAGATACCACTGTTAGGCATACATTCCTAAAAGAACAGAAGCAAAAGGAAAGGACTCATGTGCAAAAATGCTTATAGTTGGTTTTTTGTTGCAGCAAAAAACTGAAAACCTATAGAGTGATCATAAATTAGGGAATAGTTAAACAGACCATTCTATGTGAATGAATGGAATATTATTTAATGTTTTAGCATTATTAAAATCCTAAGAAATGATGAAAGGGTTGGATTAAGGAAAATCTGGAAAGACTTTAATGAACTTATGCAAAGTGAGGATGCTGACAACCCTGTAAAGGAAAACAACTCTGAAGTACTTAAGAACCCTGACATATTCAGTGACCACCTATGATTGCAGAAGACTAATGAGGAAGACATTGACAGAGAAGTGATATAACAGAGGTACAAAATGAGATCTACTTTTTCAGATATGTCTAAGGTAGATATTTGTTTTCTTAGATGATATTAACTTTCTACAAGGTTTTTTGGGGTGTGTGTGTGTGTGAAGAATAGAAGGAAGATGAAGAAAAAAGGAAGTAATGTCAATGAAGCATTTAAAGAAAATGCAGAGACAATGAGAAATCAGTTTGGTAGCCAACATAGACAAATCAGGGAGCTTTAGAGGCAACATCCTGAGTTGAGAGTTTACATTAAAAATGACAACAGACTGCACCTAATGAGTTTCTCAATTTCATATCAAATCTTCTTTTTCTCTTCTTGTTAGTTGAAAATGTACCCATTTGTTGGCATTTGCTGAATTCAGAATATTTTTTAATTTTCAAAGTAGTTGGTAGCCACAAAATGATCATTCCAACCTTTAACCAAAAGGACATAATATCTTGGGCAATTTATGTATAGCAAAGGAAGTAACTAGTATAAGTAACTTGTATAAAGGACAAAAACTTAGCTTTTAAAAAATTACTTTTAGTAGTGGAAATCATTATCAAAATGAATTATATTTCACTGCATTGAGAAAATATTAATAAATAAAATAGAAAAATTAAAATGTCAGAAGAAAAGTTAGCACATTATTAATCAAATACAAATGGCCAAAATTTCCTCATTAAACAGAAAACAGTTAAGGAATGAATTAAATAGCAGAATCTAAAAACATATTTTTTTAAAGGGGACCCTGGAATCAGGAGGACCTGAATTCAAATCCAGCCTCAGACACTTAACACTTACTAGCTGTGTGACCTTGGGCAAGTCACTTAACCCCAAATGCCCTGCCTTCCCCCCTCCAAAAGACAAAAACATTGTAAATAAATAAGAAATATTAATAAAAGGTACAATAATATGATACCTAAATAATAAAAAGAAAATCCAACAAACAGTAATTGGTAAGAGGTGGAAATGAAAATATTTGAAAAAGTATGGTGGAAGATACTATTTATTAAAATGTATAAATTGCAACCAAGACAATTCTTAGAAATTTATACAACTGAGTACATGTGTAATATATTTAGTGAGAGTAAGGTCAGAAATTAATCACTCTGACAAAACAAACATCTGGTCATAATGAATTTACAAATGACCTTTTCCAATCCTTAAAAATGATTTTGATACTACATAGAGTATTTATAAATTTAAAAATTAGGGTTAAATGAATTGATGATGCACCTAAAGAAATCAGAAAAGCAACAAAGTAAAATAGCTCAAAGAGAAATAGGAAAGACAAAAAAAAGGAAAAAAATGTCAGTGTTGTTCAATCATTTCAGTTGTGTTACACTCTTCATGGTCTTATTAGGGGTTTTCTTGGCAAAGATACTGGAGTGGTTTGCCATTTCCTTCTCAAAAAAAATACAAAATTAAAAAAATCAAAGACCAAGAATATTAACAAACAGCTGGAACTCTAATCATCAAAAAGGGATACAAAGCACAATTCAGTGTAGCTTAAAAAAGAAATGTCAAATTCCAAATAAATTATAAACAGTACAGAGAATATTTTACAATTATATTTTAATAAATTTGAGACATTGCATGCATTGGCTGATTACTTACAAAAATACAAATGACCAGAACTGACACAAGTGAACAGACAAATTAAATGTACGTATTTTAGAGGAAAAAATAGCAGTCATAAAGAAACAACTCAGAAAAATGCCAGCAACAACCATAACAACAAGCCCAAGTCCTAGCACCACACAAGTCTAATCCAAAGTAGGAAACAGATGCATTTTTCCAAAAAAATAAATAACTTCTTCGAAAAACAAATTTCTATATAACCTATTTATTTTGTGAGGCAAATATGTCATAAGTTCTGATATTTGACCAAAACAATGCAATGACTATCACTCGATATCACTAATAGTCAAAAAGTTAAACAATTCTTAACAAATAGGATAAAATATATTTAAAATAATTTGTTAAGATCAAATAGGATTTATGCCCGGAATAACTGAACAGTTCATTCTTTAGAAAACAATTCGGTACATCATTTTAGCAAGAAAACATAATTATTACATGATCATGCCATTAGGTATGAAATAATCCCTTGATTAGTCATGATTTTTAAAAAAATGCATAAATGCATAACAGAATAGAAATGAAGGGAGTTTTACTTAGTACAACTATATTTAAATGAAACACAGAGACAGCATTAAGCGACCTGGAGTGAAGAAACATAAACCACCAGGTTAGTGGCTAACAAATCCATATATATAAACGGAGGACAGGATATTATTAATATTATAATTTTAACTGTAATTATCATATTGCCATTATTATTTAATAAACATTGCTGGCAAATCTGGCTAGCCATATGGAGAAAATAAATTTAGAACCTCATCTCACATCATATAATTACAGCTGGTAAGAAAACTAACTATAAGAAAATAACATGCCAAAAATAGAGTCAAGATTAAACAAAAACCATGTATAGCAAACATAAAAAATAAAAGTTCAACATCTAAATATTTTAAAGAAATTAATACAAATTTTTGAGTTCAACATCCAGGAATAACAAATAGAGTTCTCATGTTCCCTTGGTTTTCTTACAGTGTCAAAAAGATACGAGAAAGGCCTCAACATGTTGGATAGATGTCATATAACAAACTTTTAAGAGGACTGAGAGTTACAGATGGTAGCAGAGCATGAATGGGTTTCAATGAACATCAAGGGGGGAATTCCCATATTGTTTAGATCACTAATCCTTTGGCATATTGAAGTATAAGTCAGTCACCATTAAATAAATGGCAGAAGGACATAAGTGATAATTATTAGAGAAATCATAGCTAAAAAAAATGTTCAACCTCATTAATTATCAGTAAAAGTTACTTTGAAACCCCACTTTGTATTCATTAAATTGACTAATAAATAATAATAAAAATAACTAAAGATAACAAAATTCAGAGTCATAATTTGTGAATAGGTCCATTCTTGCATGTATGTGCAAGAGAAATATACACATATACATATATATCAGAATTATTATAATTGCAAAGAACTAGAAATAACATAAATGGTGATGTGGAAATAGTATGGTAAATGGTTAAATTCTGGTACATCATTTTAATAGAATACTAAATGTGTTATCAAAAACTGGCATCTGAGAAGTACAAAAAAATTGAGAAAACTACATGTAATACATATCAAAGAAAGCAAAGCCTACTACACACACACAAATTCCTACTACACGCTGATTACAACTATACAGATTGTAGTAAAATATACACACAAATTTAGAAGTGGGTGAACTAAGAACAGGAGAACGTAAAGGAGTACTTAATAAGCTGCTATAATGCACACATATATGTAGAGACAGGTAGGTAGCACAATGGACAGAGGTCTGGATGTGTAGTCAGGAAGCCCTGAGTCCATATCTGACATCAGACATTTTTTAGCCCGGTGACCCTGGGCAAGTCACTTATTAAGTGAGGCTGGCTGACTCAGCTTTCTCATTTGTAAGATGAGGATAATAATATCACTTGCCTTTCAGTGTCATTGTGAAGATATAATGAGGTACCTTAAAATGCTTTGCAAATCTTAAAGTGTCATACAAATGTTAGTTATTATGGCCATTACATGCATGTTCTAACTCTATAATTTTATCAGTGTATGCCTAATGAGGAAAGTCCCTCCATCTGTGCAGATGGGTATATGTTCTGTGACTTAATAGCTTTACAGGAGTTGCCTGGGGGCATTATAAGGTTAAAATCAATCAGATAATAATAACAATAATAAATACTTTAGGAATTATATCAGCATTTAATTTTAGATTTTGTAAAATAGCAGTTCTTACTTTAGATGTCATCTAGAGGTTTTTCTAGGAGAAGCCTGATAATTGTTTCTCATATTGTATGTCATGATGGGAATTCCTATCAGGTTTTTTTGTAGGACTAGATGACACCTCTGAGATTCTATGAAAATGCTTAGCATTAGAATTTCCTAGTGGTTTCTTATAGTAATTGATGGTTAATGGAACAAAATTCCAGGGGGTTATACGTTAAAAAAAAAAGAGACCTGCATATCTATTCCAAGGAGATAAAAAATAGAATATATGTGCACATTCCAGAAACAATTCATTGGGTGCAAGCATGCCATAAACCATTTCCTGGAAATACCTGTGAGATTCAGTAGCATTTGTAATGGATCATTGAGTCTGAGTACTTTTTCCAGAAAATTGTCCAACTTCTTTAAAATTCATGGAGTCTGCAATGACCCTTGCTAATATATTCCTTCATTCAATCCTTATGTTAGAAATAATATCCAATCCAAATCTCTCTTGATGTAATTTAAATCCATTTCCACTTGTCCTGTAGAAAACATCTGCTCGTTGCAATTGTTTCAATATTTCTTATATACTCCAAGGCTGCTCTCTTCAGTCTCTCTGAGAGCACTTACTATTCCTTAGGAGTAATTTAGGAGCATTTGGAAGCTACATTAATTCTCTCAGACTACTTATATGAAAATTACTACAGAACATCAATTTTGAGGAGGAAATGTGTTTCCCTCCTGATTCAATTTAACAGAAATTTATCAAGATCTACCATCATTGTAGGTATTGGGGATGTAAATACAAAAATGGAATAGTTGCTGCCCTCATGAAGCTTGCATTCTGCCAGGGGCTGGGAGTAGGGAACCACATATACATAGATTAGCAAATACAAGCTATATTCTGCAAAGTAATTTTAAGAGGGAGGAAGCAAGAAAAACTGAGAGGATCAGGAGAGGACATGTGAGCAAATGAGAAAGGCCAAGGTTACTCACTGCATCTTGACCTTTGTCTTATCACCAGGCTTCCATGGCTCTGGAGGAGAGAGTGAGGCTGATGACTTAGCCCCACTCATATACAATTCACATGCGAGTCAAAATATCACCCTTGTGATGTCGTGGGTCCTCTTTGAGAAAAGGACAAACAACGACAACATGGTACCTACTTCTTTGAAAAAATTGAGGAGAGGCATTCTAGTTATAGGGGACTTCCTCTGCAAAGCCATAAAAACAAACAATGGAATTTCATGTTTGGAGAAATCTTAAGGTCATTTTAGCTCAAACATGGTATGTTAAGGGAACAACATAAAGTAAGACTGAGACAACAGGTAGGGGCCAGAGTATGGAGGCTTTAAGTGCTAGCAAATATATTGTATATTTAAATATATTTTGTATTTATTCTAGAGGCAATAGTAGCCAATGAAGATTTTTGAGAAAAAGAGTGACATGGATCAGATCTATGTTTAGGTAATATTAATTTGATAGTTGAGTGAAAGAAGGATTGGAGAGGGGAGATACTAGAATCAAGATAACCAATAAGAAGCCAACTGTTCACAGAAAGTGGAAAATCTATGAGAATCTTAACATCATTTGTCATCTTTTTGATCAGTTTGTAATAGTTTCTGCAGAAACAAAAAGGGATTGCATGCCACTTTGCATTTTCAACTCTTACAGGTTAATTTTTTGTTTGCTTTTTGGAGGGGGGAAGGTAGGGCAATTGGAGTTAAGTGACTTGCCCAAGGTCACACAGCTATTAAGTGTTAAGTATCTGAGGCTTGATTTGAACTCAGGTCCTCCTGACTCCAGGGCCAGTGTTCTATTCACTGCATCACCTAGCCACCCCAGGTTAATTTTTTAAAATATGAATATATCTTTAATGCCTGAAAATTTGACCCTTTATGACATCCAGTTATTTATTTTGTGACTAAGTTGCATGTGTTATAGTGGTGTAGCAGCAAGCACTCTAACATACCCAGGATGGCTGCTAGCACATGTTCTTAGATTTGCTTTTCTAAAGGAAAGTAACTCAAAATGGGTTAACAATCTTACTTTAAGCAATCAAACATATATCATTTACCTAGTTCAGGGGAAAAAGTCAGCACCCTGAACTTCAGAGAATACAAACAGATGTTACAACAGAAAATAATACAATTCAACAGACAGGGCTTCCAGCCATCTGACCATTACATCCATACCTAGTTAGTTACCAGAGAGGGAAGCACCACCATCTGGCTTTTCAAAGCCAGGGGGGCTCAACAGCTGCCCAGAGTCTCATCTGGCCAAATCACACAACTCTTCCCAAAGTGACCCCCCAAAGCAAAACCTCACATAAGTGTATATTTAGCCTTCTCCTGGGTCGGAGAATGTCACAGCCCTCTTGACCCACTGCCCAATCACAAAGTAACAAGGTGAGGGCATCCCTGAAAAACAAGCCTCCCACCACAGGCTCCATGTGATCACATTCAGCCTATCAGGGGGCAGAGTCTATTTTCAAATCAGGAAAGGTCCTCAGATTCACTTAAGCCTATCACGGAGCCAAGGGGCAAGGAAGATCTTCAGATTCCTATTATCATTACAAGTGGGAGGAGGAAGAAAATGGAAAGAATAAGCATTTATTAAGCATCTACTATGAGCTAGGCAGAGGGCTGAGTGCTTTATACATATTATCTTAGCCTAGTAGTGAAGGTTCAAAATCTCCTATGACCCATAAACATACAGGAAATGAATATTTCAAATTTTTCCCACGGTCCACAAATTCCTTGTCCCGTCTTGGTTGGTCTCCACTTTATCCTAAAGGCATGGCATTTATAATAAGAAGTCCTGGGTTTGAGTCCTATCTCTCCCACTTGCTTCTGTGACTGTGAAAAAGTCATTTTACTTCTCAGAGCCTCAGATTTCTCATCTGGAAAATGTAGAAGATGGTGCCTGCACTACCTATCATCCTCATGGGGCTGTAGGGATGATGAAATGAGACTAGTGTATGGAAAAGGCTTGTCAAATTGTAAAGTTTTATAAAATTCTGCAATACAGTCCAACTTATTGTCTAGGAAAAAATGGTGGTGAAAAGTGAAAGGCATTTTGTGAGTTAAAGAGAGGATTTGCGGGAAAACTGATTTAGAACTAGAAGGGACAATAGAGGTATGAAAAGGTTAACTGACTTGCCCAAATTCATATAGCTAGGGTCTGAGACAGGATTAGAACACAGATACTCTGGGGGTTGAAATCCAGTATGTTGCTACTGCACCATACTGCCCCTCTAATTGTACTTCACTTAGTAAACTAAGCAGAAGTTATTCTCACAGGATATTAAGGTACAGTTTGGCAGCTTGAAATAAATGATTACTAATTCTAAACTATTTCTTCAAGAAAAACTAGAGAAGGCAAAATCATGTATTTTGAGAGAGTCTGAGAGAGTATTTGCCTTACACATAGGCAGTTGCCAGAGAGTGTAATTTGATGGTCATCAGGAAAGTCCTCTAACAAAAACAAAAGCAAAAAAAATCTCACCCTTTGGCCTGCCACACTGCCCAAAATTCCACTCTTAAGAATATATTCCTAAGGGCGGAGCCAAGATGGCGGCATAGAAGCAGCAAAGCACTGCAGCTCCCACACAAACACGCTAAAAAAACTCATAAAATGGGACGCTAAACAGATTTTCAAGCTCCAAAACTCTCCAAAAGACAGAAAAAAAATCTGTTGCTACAAGCAGCACAGCAGGTGGGGCTCTTGGCAGCAGTCTGGGACCCGCGGCCAAAACCCTGGCTGGATCAAGCCCTGGGGCATCGGGCAGGCAACCGGCTATAGGAGAGCAGATCAGCTGCACTGGAGGCACAGTTACCACATCTATCAGGCCAGAAGAAAAAAAGGCTAAGAGAAAGGTCAGTGGATTTTGCTAACTCACGAGGAGAAGAGCGGGTCCAGCCAAACTGCTCCCAGGGCAAGGAAGCAGTGGGAGGAGGC
>JAQQSW010001022.1:6945-23531 GCA_028646575.1 Pseudocheirus occidentalis
ATCAAAGCATGGAATGGGAGGAAGACAACACAGTCAGAATTCCCACACCAAATGCTTCCAAGAAACATGAAGATTGCCTACAGGCCATAGATGAACTTAAAAAGGACTTTGAAAACCAAATAAGAGAAGTGGAGGAAAAATTGGGGAGAGAAATGAGAATGATGCAAGAAAATAATGAAAAGAGAGTCAACCACCTGACTGAAGAAAGTAATACTTTAAAGAACAAATTAACTCAAATGGCAAAAGAGGCCTAGAAAGCCAATGAGGAGAAGAATGCCTTAAAAAGTCGAATTTGCCAGATGGAAAAAGAATCTCAAAAGCATTCTGAAGAGAATAATTCCTTCAGAATTAGAGTGGAGCAAATGGAAGCAAATGACTTTATGAGAAATCAAGATGCTATTAAAGAAATACAAACAAATGAAAGAATAGAAAGCAATGTGAAATATGTCCTTGAAAAAACTACCGACCTGGAAAAGAGATCCAGGAGAGACAATTTAAAAATTATTGGACTACCTGAAAGCCATGATCAAAAAAAGAACTTAGAAAGCATCCTTCAATAAATTCTGAAGGAAAATTGCCCTGATGTTTTAGAATCAGAGGGCAAAATAGAACTTGAAAGAATTTACCCATCACCTCTTGAAAAAGATCCCCAAAAGAAAATTCCTAGAAATGTTATAGCCAGGTTCTGGAATCCCCAGATCAAAGAGAAAATATTAAAGGCTGCTAAGAGAAAGCAATTTGAATACTGTGGAAACACAATTAGAATAACCCAGGATCTGGCAGCTTTTACATTGAGGGATTGAACAACCTGGAATATGATATTCCGGAAATCAAGGGAGCCAGGATTAAAGCCAAGAATCACCTACCCAGCAAAATTGAGTATAATGTTCCAGGGGAAAAATATGATCATTCAGTGAGGTGGAGGACTTTCAAGCATTCTTGCTGAAACAAACCAGAACTGAAAAGAAAATTTGACATTCAAACATAAGAATTATGAGAAGGTAAACATGAGAAAGAAATCATAAGGAACTTATCAAAACTGAACTATTTATACGCCAATATGGAAAAACAATAATAGTAATTTATGAAACTTTTCTTAGTATGAGGATAGGTGAAGGAAATACAAATGTATACATACATATACCTACACACATATGTCTGTATAGGAGAGCATATATGTGTATGAATACATATATGAATATGTGTATATATGAGTTCATAGAGGGCACAGGATCAATTGAATAGGAAGGGATTAGAAACTCTAATTTAAAAGGTGAAATTCTGAGGTGGGAGAGGACTAGAATGAGAGGAGACAGGGAAAGACAAAATGGGGTTAATCATCCCATATAGAAGAGGCAAGGGATAACTGTTACAACTTTGCTTTCATTTACTCTCACTGAATTTGACTTAGGGAAGGAATGTCAAACTCTAAACTGTGTATCTTGCCACACAGGAGAGTAGGGGGATGGGGATGAGAGGCGGGATAACAGAGGGGAGGGCAGGGTCAGGGGGAGGGTTGCTGGAAGCACACACTTCAGTACAGGGACAGGGACAGGATAGAGAATAGAACAAGGGGGGGGCAGGATAGGAAGGCGGGACATATAATCAGTCTCTCACAATATGTCCACTGTGGAGATATCCTGCATAATTACACATGGACAGCCTGTATCGAATTGCTTGTCCTTCCAGCAGGGGTGGGTGACAAGAGAGGAACTGAAAGAATCTAGAATTTAAAGTTCTACAATCAAATGTTAAAATATATACATATACATATATATGTAATAAAAAAAGAGGAAAGGACCCATATAAACAAAACTATATTGTTTTCATAATAGCTAAAAACTGAAAATTAAGGGGATAGCTACCTACTGGAGAACAGGCAAGCAATTTATGGCATCTGATTCAAATGACATACTATTGTGCTGCAAGAAATGAAAAGACATAGACGTGATTTCAGAAAAAAAAAAACCTGGTCCTTTATTCCTATAATCATAACGATTTGATCTAGCTTATCTTGGATCGGCCATCAGTCTGCTCATTCATTAGCCTCAGCTTATTCAGAAGTTCTTCATGATTGCCTTTCCCAGAACATCAGGTTTATGACAGCTCCTAGACCTTTCCCCACATTCCACTTTCCTTTCAGAGGTTGCCAAAGACGGTAACCACATCGATGAAGTGAAAAGAGTCTGACTTGAGTAGCAAATATGACATTTGGGGATATTCTTAGGACTTAAATTACTTATGGTGTCCCTTATCACCATGAATTAATTTCATTCCAGCAGCTATTGTGTAAGGAATACAATAGGAACTGATGTGGAGTGAGGTGAGCAAAAGTCAGAGAATAATTTATTCAGTGACAATATTAAAAAGAAAAATAACTTTGAAAGACTTTATAACTCTAATCAATGTAATAACAAATTATATTTCCAAAGGATTCAAGATAATAAAAGCCACCCACCTCCAGACCATAAGTGGATGAACTTCAAAATGCAGAATGAAATAAATATTTTTAGATATGGCCAGTGGAGGAATTTGCTTCATTTGGCTATGTATATTGGTTAGAAGGGTTTCTTTTTATTCACTTTGGGGGAAGGAATTGGAAAGAGGAGAAATAATTGCTTGTTAATTGGAAAAATAATAAAATTAAAAATTTTAAAAAGAATTTTTTCTTCTCATAAATGAGATCCCTTCTTCAATTTGTTCCTTTATAAAACATGTGTGGAATACATCTGAGGCAGTCCCTATAGAACCGACACAAGGGAGACAGATCTTGACCTATATTTCTAGAACGAGGAATCTGGGGTTGAAGTAAAAGGTAAGGAGAATTATACTTAGTGATTTTGGCACCTAAAGCACCTTCTGCCTGTGGTAAACGTTACAAAATGCATTCAAATCAACTTTGTATTTCATGATATGAAAAATAATACTGAAGCCACTAAAATAAATTCAGTTACATTGGACTTAGTTACTAACTATATATAGTGGCTTTAAGGGATAGAATCTCAGAGCCAGGAAGAAGTTCAGAAGTTATCTTGTCCAACTGGTAGCATTTGGAAAACCATGATCTTTATGTTCCTCCAAAGAGGCTTCAGCAAAGTTCCCTCCCACACAACAAGAAGAAGGAAGAGAGCACTGGAATTACTGCAAAAGGAGGAAGGGAGAGAGGATAGCCTTCCTAGGTAAGAAAGAGGGCTTCTCCTGGAAAGGAGATGGAGATGGGACAGATTAGAGCTTTCTTTATGGCAAGATGGAGTAAAGGAAGGTCGAGTTCTCCACCACTATAACCACTGGGAATCTGAACTCCTCTTCCTTATTCCTCAACCAGCATCAAAGTTTGCCATCTCCTATTATGCTGACAGAATAGAGGCAAAGCCTGAGTGGATTCACTTTTGTAACCATTCTGGGGGCAGAGCATTATGTAATCTATGTCATCTGTGTTTATTTGAAGGCAGTAAATTATTATCTAGGATCCAGCCTGAGCTGCTCAGATTGCTGGAGTGAAGTTCTGGGATGAAAACTGGCCCCAGGTAAGACTAACTTGGACTGTCCTTTTCTCCCTCCCACTAGAAAAAGAAGATATCTGGCAAAGAAAATAGTATTCCTCAGGTAAAAAAGGTTTTACATTTAATTTATCCTAGTAGTCATTAATAGTATTAAATACCTCAAAATGAGAAATGAATTCACTTTATCTTTAGAATCTTTAGAAGTTTTATTATCTCATTTATTATCCCTTTTATATAAATACATCTGTTCCTTGGGTTTTTGTAGACTCAAATTCTAAGCCTCTTTTCTTCTCCTTTTACATGCAGATTGAGTTATTTCCAAGTGCCAGAACTGAATGACCCTTTCAACCTTGGTATATTTAAAATAAGAGCTGAGTGGCTCTGGAAATTCAAACCAAATCATCAAAAAACAATATAGAGGAACTGGCAATTGTAACCATAAGACCTAGGTTGGATTACCAACGTAGACCCTTAACAGTATGGCTTAGACAAGTAACCTCACTTCTTGGAGCCTCTGTTTTCTCATCTGCAAAAGGGGATAACTGTAGGTGTATTATTTCATTGAATTGTAAGGATTAAACAAAATGATGTACATAAATTGCTTTGTGAACTGCTTGACTGCATACCAATATAAACTGATATTTTTCCTTATACAATAGCTGCTAGAATGAAATAAATTCATGATGATAAGGAATACCATAGATAATTTAAATCCAAAAAAAAATTCCCAAATGTCAAACTTGCTATTCAATTAGGACTTTTTTCACTTTACTGATGTGGTTACTATCTTTGGCAGCCTCTGATAGGAAAGTTAAATGAGAAGAAAGGATTAGTGGATGTCTTAAGCCTGCTGCTTAGGAGAAGGCAAACATCAAGAACATCTGAATAAGCTGAGGTTCATGAATGAGCAAACCATGATGTTCCAAGACTATGATGGTAGAGAAGTTTGGGCAGGTTCTACCAAGCTGGAAAGGTTTTCAGTTTAGAATTGATAATAATATTTTCTGAATAAAGACTAGCTCAGCTAAGTTGGGAGAGGCCTCTCATTAGGAAGGATGATTAATTTTCCCACCAAGGCAATTTGCACATATCTATAAAGATTTAGAAGGGTTATAATCTATATTTGATTCAGCAAACATTTAATAAATCCCTACTATGTTCAAGGCACTGAGTTGGTGAAGATAATATTTACACTTTGGAAATTATACTTCCTTAAAATACCGAAGAATAAGAGTAAGAAAACACCCAGATAATTGTCCCTAGGCTACCCCTTACAGCCTCCCTCCTCCCATCCAGTTAGGAGGATTTGACAGTTAGCTGAACAAGGTCCAATGGACCCTTTTCCCCTTCTGTACCACTAATCAAACAACCTTAACCTATCAACCCAAAAGAGCAGTCAGATAACCAAAGTTCAACACTCCTGGCCTTTCCCTCAAAACAGAAACCAGTATTGACTATGAACAACATGTCTCATCCCACACATCCAGTTAAGGTGACAATGTGAAAGTATGTAAAAGAGCACAGCTCTTGCAGACACACCTGAGGGGGGAAAACCACCCTCAAATAGAACAGCAAAAAATAGAGAGAACAAGAGAAAACCTGAAATGCCTTTATCCAATACATAATTACAAAAACAACAAGGAAACAGCAGTGTCTGGGATTGGGGTCACACAAGGGAAACCAGCCCAAAATACAGTAAATGGACCTGAGCCCTAAAGGTATCGGTTGAGGGATTGCACCAGGAAAAATATGACTAATGGGGGAAAATGTCATCCATGATGAAAAAATCTCTAATTTAAGATAAACTCAAGGGATAAACTCAGACAGAGATTAGATCAATAAGTATTTAGTAGAACCACAGAGAAAAAAATGGCTTGGCTACAAGGACTACAAGTATGGCTAGAAGAAATGAAGCAAAGGTTAAAAAGTAAAATCGAAATTAACATAAGAGCTCCAAAATGGGAGTGAGGGAGGGAATGGAAGGAGAATAGTTTAGAACAGAAAATGGAAAACCTTGCTCACATAATAGAAAACAGAATAGTGTAATTAGAACTTATCAACCCTATGAAACAAGAAATATTCAAATAAAAGTGAATAATTGAAAAAAACAAAGAAAATTTAAGGTATCTACTATGAAAAACTGACCCAGAGAACAGGTCTAGGAGATATACTTTAAGAATTAATGTAATTTAAGAGCGCCTGAAAACTATTACCAAACTAATTTCTCACATGGCTGCACTCTGACTTCTCCATGATGCTCTTGGAAATTCATTACTGGAAGTTCATTATTGAGATAACCTCATCATCCTGTAAGATCTCATTAGTCTTGGTCCTCCACCTCATCACTATCATTTGCCTCTTTGATTGGAGAGTGGGGCTATGAACTGCAAGTCTCCCCTAGAGGAAAAAGCTCAGCTCAGATATCTCGGATGTCAGATAGTTCAGATATCTCAGATATCAGATATCATGTCTCTCCCCTGACCTCATTTTCAGTTTCGTTTTGTGTGCTGTCTTTCCTCATGAGACTGTAAGTGCCTTGAGGGCAAAGATTATTAGTATACTCAGTACTCAGCATAGTGTTTGATACATAAATGCTTATTGACTATTTTTAAAATGTGGTTACCATATTTTTAAGAAATCACAAAAAATCTGTCCAAATTATTAGAATTAGAGGGCAAAGGAAATGGAATTTACATCCTAAAAGATACCCTAAACTTTAAACATACAGAAATGTCAAAATCAAAATTCAGATATTTTGAGTCAACAAAAAAATCCTGGAAGCATCCAGAAAGAAAGAGTTAAGGGTCAAGGATCTACAGTCAGAATCATACAAGACTATGTTCAATGATAAGAAGGAGAGAAAAATCTGGAAACATGACATTCTGAAAGACAAAAGATAAGAGAACACAAACAACTTACCCCAAAAAACTGAGTATGATATTACGTAGAGGGGGGGAGAAAGGATGGCTCACGAATTGATTATATGATCCTCAAACATTCCTGTTGAACACTCCAGAGTCAAACAAAAACTTTGAAATGCAAACACAGAACTCAAAAGAAACTTAAGGGAAAAAACACAAAACTATGAACAACTGAAAGGGGGATAAATAATGATGGAATGTTTAAATTTCAATATGAGGAAAAGAGGTAAATTTCCATAGGGGTTTTCACTATTACCAGTGCTCACAAGAGAATTAAGTAACATGCAAACACAGACATTGGGAGAAAAATATTGTTTTGAATAATTGGTGTACATACAAAGAATAAATAGAGAAAAGCATAGGCAAGACAGGCATTTCACGGACCTCTTATATCTACAAACTTCTCATAGCTACAAACACACATATATGCGCATGCATACACACAGAGAGTAGATTTTAGAAACTGATCCAATCCTTCTGGAAAGAAATTTGAAACCATAACCCCAAATTCACTAAACTTAAATCTTTTGACCTAGCAAAATCATTCTGGGTACATAAACCCAAAAGATCAAAAACATAAAGGATCCAGATATAGATATTTTTATAATAGCAAAGAATTAATATCAGAATGGGTGCCCATCAATTTGGGAACTGAACAAATTATAGAATAGAAATGTAATAGGATATTACTGTACTGTAAAAAATTATGAAACAGTCTTCTCCACAAGATCAAGGGTGAAGCAAGGAAGTTCATTATCACCACTGTTATTCAACATTGTAGTAAGAAATGCTGGTTAGAGCAATATGAAATAGAACTTGAAGGACTTTGAACAGGCAATGAGGACCATATGAAAGAATCGTAGAGAAGCAACTAAAATGTTAGTTGAGAGAACAACTTCAGCAAAGTTGGAAGATATAAAATAATTCCACATAAATCATAAACATTTCTCTATATTACCAACAAAGTCTATCTGGAAGAGGTAGAAAAAAGAAAGAAAAAGAAACACCATTTCAAATAACTACAGAAAATATAAAACACTTGGGAGTCTACCTGCCAAGACAAATCCAGGAACTATATGAACACAATTACAAAACTCTTTTCACACAAATAAATTTAAGATCCAAACAATTGGAAAAAAAATATTAATTACTCCTGGTTAGGCTGAGCCAATATAATTAAAATGATAATTCTATCTAAATTAATTTACTTATTCAGTGCCATATCAATTAGACTACCAAAAATTATTTTATAGGGCTAGAAAAAAAATAATAACAAAGTTCATCTTGAAGAAGAAAGGTCTAGAATATCAAGGGAATCAATAAAAAAATGTCAAGGAAGTAGTTTAGTACTACCAGATTTCAAACTATATTACAACAGCAAAACAATCTGGTATAGAGTGGTAGATCAGTGGAATAGACTGGGTACACAATGCTGTAATTCACTTTTGATTAGAGAAATTCAGATTAAAACAAGTGAAAAACAAGAGATACATTTTTAGTCATAGTCAATGTACAGATTTGTTTTGGTTGACAGAATTGGTTTCAGAGAGGGTTTTTATTGGCAAAGGGGATTTGTAGGATAGAGTAGAGTGCAGATAATGACAAAATTAAAAGGAAGAAAAGGAAGAAATATGTCAATATAACATTAAAAATACTTTAAAAAGAGCAAAAGTTGGTTCAACTCTGTTGCAAATACTGTATTAAATTCAACAATATACTTTGAAAAGCAAACTTTTCTTAATAGAATCATAATGTCAAATTCTATTCTGCTTTTCTTTTTGTATGTGAAAATCTTTATATTTTTTGATGCTTGCTAAGTTAAAAGTAAAAGAAAACTTTTAAAGAGTGAAAGGATTGTCATATTTATTACAGGTGTCATATTTTATTACATATTTATTACAAGGTTTCACGGATAAGTTTGCTCTTTCTGAGCTTTGCCCGATGGCTCAGACCTGAAATAAGAGTCTCAGTTTAATCCTACGCTCGACTATGGTCTGTGAAGTTGGAGCAGTAATACAAACCAAAAACCAGGTCAAAACAATATTTTTATCTGAATATTTAAAGAATCAAGGCAAAGGTGAGAGGTTTTTATACTCTGATATTTAATACTCCCAGGAGTTATCTTTCAGTTTTCTTTTTTATGAATTTAAATGTCAACATACACAAAATGGCAATACATAAAGAACAGAAAAAGAGAATTGTCTATGAAATTATGAATTATGTTATTGCAGTTTTTAAGTGTATATTAAAGAAGATAGTGACAAACCTGTATCTTCTGTATCTCTTTCTAAACTGCTTTTTTTTTTTAACATTTTATGAGTGGTCTTTTTTCTGCTCTTTTTGCATCACTATCCCTATCCAACCTACTGCTCCACATCACACTCCCCAAATAAAAGTCATCTCCTGTGACAAATAAGTATAGTCAAGTAAATCAGCATATTATTTGTGATGTCTCATTTTGCACCCCTAGTCTTTCATCACCTCTGCCAAGAAGAAGGTAACATGCTTTGTGTTAGGGCTCCAAGACCAGTATTCTTGCCACTAAACTATACCATGTCAGTAAACCCTTCTTAAATAATTGGCATGAGAAGCTAGGTAGTACAGTTGATAGAGCACCAGGTCTGGAGTCAGGAAGACTCATCTTCCTGAGTTCAGTGACCCTGGGAAAGTAATTTAACCCGATTTGCCTCAGTTTCCTCATCTGTAAAACAAGCTGAGAGAAAGAAATTGCAAACCACTTTAGTATCTTTGCTAAGAAAACCCCAAATGGAGTCACAAAGAATCATACACAGCCAGAAAAGACTGAACAACAGGTGAGTGGCATGGTGAGACACTATATTGATTACTATCAATTCTCCATTTCACTTAGTTTGGGAAGATTTCGTCTCAGATGTTTCATTCTTTCAATACTTCCTAAACTAACTTGCAAGTTTAGTCCTTTTGTGACAAATGAAAGCATATTTGTTTAATGTGTAGTGCTCTCATTCTGAGTGGGGAGAAATGCAGTTACATTAGGTAAAGTATTTTTTATTTTCCTAAGTAACGCTATATTGTTACAAGAGAATGAAGCAAAGCTCAAAGGAGCATTAAGTTTTATCTATTGCAGGCCTACCCCAGATAGCTCCATGTTGTCCATCTTCCCACTACAAGACATTTTCAGATAATCAACAGTTTGACACTCAGATTTCCATAGACCATGGATCACCACTCTCTTAGACATATACTCTTGAGTTCAGGTATTTTGCATTTGAACTTTAAAGGCTATAAAATTCAAGGCAAAGTCTTTCTCTGTTAGTGTGTATGATATTTAACAAATTCATGTATATTGTTTCTTTTCGAGCATTTCTTCTAAAGTGTACCCCAAATTTATGAAAGACCAGTACCCCAAATCTTCCATATCCACTGAAATTCCAATCTCCTACTTTGCCATGCTGGACTTCATCACTGTAATCTAAATCATCAGCTTCATTAGAAGATGAAGACTCATCCAAATTTCAGGTTGTCTTTTAACCGATCTTAGACTCCACAGTATTAGTCCAGTATTTTAAACCTGGAGGTAAGTCCTGAAACATTTGTCAACCAATCAATCAATACCTCCTATGGACATAAATGCAAAGAATGAAACAATTCCTGTCCTCAAAGAGTTTATATTCTAATGGAAGAGACAACAAGTATATACATAAATTAAGCAAATGTAATGAAGTAGTCGTTTTGTTCTTTCCAAATCATTGTTTACACATGTTATAAGATCTAGATATCTCATTAGTCAGTTATTAGGCTAACACATAGATGACACAGAAAATAGAGTGCCAGGAAGACTTATCTTCCTGAGTCTCAGACACTTACTCAGACGCTTTGGGAAAGTCACTTCACCCTATTTGTCTCAGTTTCCTCATCCGTAAAATGATCTGGAGAAGGAAATGGCAAACCACTCCATTATCTTTGCCAAGAAAAAAAATCACAAATGGGATCACAAAGAGCCACATGATACTGAAAATAACTGAACTCAACTGAGTCTAACACAAGTGTAACAATACAAGAGAGTTCAGGTATTGAGGTAATGAGATCACCTATTTTAGAACCAAAATAGAGTATACATACTTACTTAACTAGAGGAATAAAGTTTCATCTCAGATTTTAAAATTAGCTGACCACATACTGTGCAAAAATGATTCAGATGATTGGCAATTTTTCTACCAAAGTACCTTCTTGTACTAAATACATTTCTCTATATTATATTCATTTCAAAATTCTTATCATTTGGAATGAGAGAGTTCTTTTAAAGAGCTAAAGGCCTGAACCAAACACAATATTTTAAAGAAGAAGAGTGGACAAAAAAGGCCAGGGTCTCCCACTGCATCCTGGGCCATCTCCTGTCATCCTGATCTATATCTGGCCACTGGACCCAGATGGCACTGGAGGAGAAAGTGAGAATGGTGACTTTGCACAGCCCTCCCTCACTCAATTCAATTACAAGTCATGCCATCATCTCTCTGATGTCATGGTCTTCTTCGAGAACAAAGGACAAAGCACAACCACAACCACTGGGTGTAGATAGAGCACTGGACCTGGTGTCAGGAAGATCCAAGTCCAAATGCTATCTTAGACATTTAATAGCTGAATGACCCTGAGCAAGTCACTTAACTTCTTTTTGCCTCAATTTCCTCATCTGTAAGATAAAGATAATAATAGTACCTACCTCTCAGGATTGTCTTGAGGACTGCATGAAAAAATACATGTAAATGCATGATTCATAGTCATACAGCATCATTGGGGGAAGAAAAAAGAGGGGGGTTCATTACAACCAGTAGCTTTGGATCAATAAAACATTGCAGTTTCTTCCTTCTAAATCCTATTAGTTATGAGCACAGTTATATGTATATATGTCATATGCACACACATATATAAATATTTGTCAATATGAGAGACTCCTAGATCCAGACACAACACTCACAGGCACATTTTTGTGGAGGTCTCTCTGGATTAAAGTCCCATCCAAGTAAATTGGGCAATAATTATTGTTGGCTCAGTTTATTCTCCCAGAAAGGGTCTTCAGCTCCACTGAGAGTACTAAGGGTGGGGGTGGCTAGGTGGTGCAGTGAATAGAGCACTGACCCTGAACTCAGGAGGACGGGAGTTCAAATCCAGCCTCAAACACTTGACACAAAAACTAGCCATGTGACTTTGGGCAAGTCACTTAACCCCAATTGCCCTCCAAAAAGAGAGTACTATGGGTAAACTATATAGGAAAAATTTTATTTAACTTCAAAAAATGGGCTCACACACAGGTCCTTTGACCATCTGGAAAACTATCCCACATTTTCCAGAGTGTGTCAAACGTAACTAGAGGAAAAATCTCCCTTCTAGTGTGCCCCAGAGAATTAGAGAATTTCAATGTTGAATGGGATCTCAGGCCATCTACTCCAAGTGATATCTGAACAAAAATTTCTTCTACAACGTACTCAATGTGGACCTCAGATGTCTACTTGGAGGCTTCTAGTGAGGAAGAAGAAGAAAGCCACTCTCTCCAACTCAGCCTATACTACTATTGGAGAGCTATTATTGTTAAAAAGTTTTCCCCTCAATATGATGATATTATACCTCTCTCAATCTTCTACCAGTTACTCATACTTCTGCCTTCTGAGTTTAAATTGAATATATCTGCTCTGTCTTCTACATGCTGTCCCTTCAAATTCTTGAAGATGGCTATCACCACCCCCCACCCAAACCTTCTTTTCTTTGGGTTACAAACTGATGCTTGAATCAACAAGGCACTGCGTGAGCGGAAGAGTGTGGAATGAAAAGACAGGAGCCAGGCGAGGTCTGTCAAAACAGTCCATTTATTTGTCTGAGGGTCAAAGTTTATATATGAAGAGCTAGAGTAACTTCCTTGTACTTTATCCCCTGGTGCACATGCGATGTGGGGTCAGTTCTCAGTTATCACATCCTGTACTCTTGTAAGTCACAGGAGGATGGTGAGCCAGTATCTTGAGAAACAATGTAGTCCTCATGGGGAAAGGGGTCTAGAGAAAGTCTGGCCCAGACTCTTCCCATGCCTTCTCAAAAACAAAAAAACAAAAAACCTCTACAAAAAACCTCCAGCTCTTTCATCTGATTCTCATATGGTATGATCTCAAGACCCTTCAATACCTTGGTCTCCCTCCTATGGACACTTTCTAGCTTATCAACACTGTTCTTAAAACGTGGTATGTGGATCTGAGCACAGAACTCCAGATGTGGTCTGAAAAAAGCAGAATACAGTGTTGCTATCACTTGCTAGTTCAAAGCACAATGTAGTTCTTCTAGACAGCCTAAAATTGCATTCGTTTGTTTGTTTGTTTGTTTGTTTGATGGGTTTTTTGTGGTTGTTGCACTGTTTTTCTTGTTGTTCCTAGATGCCATTTAACACTGTTGGCTCATGTTGAGTTGCCTGTCCTCCAAAAGCTCCAGAGACATGAACATATGCTTTGGGAGCTCTTTCCTTGTGACTTGATCATTTTCAATCACGTCTGATTCTTTATGACCCCATTTGGGATTTTCTTGGCAAAGATACTGAGCCAGCTTTGCCATTTCCTTCTGTAGCTCATTTTATAGATGAGAAAACTGACTTGCCCAGGGTCTCTTAGCTAGTATGTAATTGAGGCCACATTTGAATTCAGGAAGATGAATCTTCCTGACTCCAGGACCAGTATTCTATCCACTGTACCACCTACCTGCCAGTTACTTAAGAAACGTTTACTGACACAGTGTAATTTGGTGTCCAGAGTGCTGGTCTTGGAGCCCTAAGATGAAGCATGTTACCTGCCTCTTGGCAAAGGTAATGATAGACTGAGGTATAAAATGAGACATACATTTTCACAGATAATCAATATGCTGATTTATCTGACTATACTTATTTTGCACTCTGCATATCATGTCACCTAGCTGTTCTTGTGCCCTCTACAATCCACATTATTCACAGTATTAGGGAAGTGGTAGGTTTGGGTTGCCCCTCAGTACATGAAGTTCCTTGATATGTTGATCTCTCTTCTATAGTATGATTTCAGCATCTGCACTTTATCAGTTTCTTAGAACACATGCTTCTCCATAGGCCTAGTTGAATTTTTAAACCTTTCTAGGTCCTATGTATAGCTCAGTATATGTTTTTACTCCTTGTCAAATTACCGCTGCCTCTAAATAGAGAAGCAAATTCTTTCTTGGGTAAGTGCCCTTCTAAGGAGGGGAAAGGAGCTTATCCAAACAAGGGGGAAGGAGTTTACCCAAACAAGAGGAAGAAGGGCTTACCAAAATAAGGGAGAGGAGCTTATCCAAACAAGGGGAGGAGGAGCTTCCCTGGATGCCAGAAAGATAGAATATCACATAATCAAGCTTGGATTCAAGGTCTAGTTCAGCTCTATACTTCCTATGTGTTCCTGAGTAAGCCAATTAATCTCTACATGACTAAATTTCTTCATATATACTAAAGGGCCTGGACTAGATCTAAACCCTTTTTTGTGACAGGTACTCCTCTTGGCAATCTAGTGAAGCCTAATGGTTTCTAAGAATAAAGTTTTTAAATGCATAAAATAAAATATGCATGAGTGCAAAGGAAACCAATTCTATCGAAATGTAGCCATCACAATATTTAAAAAACACATTTATGCATACCACGTTAAGAACCCACACACTACACAGTCTCTAAAGTTCCTAATATCTTCAGCATTTGATGATTTCTATAATTTCTATAATGATTTCTTCAAATGAGTTGGCATTTTTAAAAAAATATATTAAATTATTTATTTTTAGTTTTCAACATTCATATCCATGTTTTCAATTTTCTCCCCAAGAAATTTTAAATCAACTCCCCAAGATGGCATGCAATATGATATAGTTCTATACATACATTCCTATTAAATACATTTTCACATTAGTTATGCTGCATAGAAGAATTATAACAAATGGGAGAGACCATGAGAAAGAAAAAAACAAGCAAAAAAAAGAAAATAGTCTACTTTGCTCTGCATTCCAATAGTTCTTTCTCTGGATGTGGATGGCATTTATCATCATGAGTCCTTTGGAACTGTTTTAGGTCCTTGCATTTCTGAGAAGAGCTAAGTCCATCAAAATTAGTCATCACACATTGTGGCTGTTTCTGCGAACAATGTTCTTCTGGTTCTGCTCTCTTCACTCAGCATCAGTCCATATAAGTCTGAAGTCTACCCATGCATCATTTCTCATATTTAATAGTATTCCATTACATTCATATAATGCAACTTGTTCAGTCATTCTCCAGTTGATGGGCATCCCCTCAGTTTCCAATTCTTGTCACCTAAAAAAGAGTTGCTGGAAATATTTTTGTACAAGTGGGTCCTTTTCCCATTTTTATGATCTCTTTGGGATACAACCCTAGAAGCAGTATTGTTGGGTCAAAGGGTAAGTACATTTTTATAGCCCTTTGGGTACAGTTCCAAACTGTTCTCCAGAATGGTTGGATCAGTTCCCAGCTCCACCAACAAGGAATGACTGTTCCAACCTGAAGCCACTGGCCCCCCTCCCAGAATGGTGATGGGCCCGCCCAGTAGAGGCAGTGGCATGAGGACATGGAACTCCCGTGGGGCCTGTGGCAGGCAAGAGACAGTGTAATGGCAGAGGAGGCACCTGCGGGCATTAGCTCCCTGCAGCAGATGGTGGCATCAGGCATGGGGGGCCTTGTTACCTCTATTTTCATGACCCCACTGGATGTGGTAAAGGTCTAACTACAGTCCCAGTGCCCTTATCCCATCAGTGGGCTGGCACAGTCCCAGGGATCCTGGAGCATCCCCTATACTAAATGGAAATGTATGCTTTACTGCAATGGCATCCTAGAGCCCCTCTATCTGTGTGATAATGGTTTTCGTTGTGCTGTGTGGTACCAACATCCTACCTACTTCACAGCCACCATGGATGCCTTTGTGAAGATTATTCAGCACGAGGATGCCAGGACCCTATGGAGTGGCCTCCCTGCAACTCTAGTGATGACTGGGCCTGCCACCACCATTTACTTTACCACCTATGACCAGCTCAAGGGTTTCTTATGCAGCTGAGCTGTGACTTCTAACCTCTATGCACCCATGGTGGCAGGAGCTATGGCCCAACTGGGCACTGTGACTGTGATCAGCCCCCTGGAGCTGGTTAGAACAAAGCTTCAGGCCCACCATCTGTCCTACCGTGAACTTGGGGACTGTATCAGGACAGCTGTGTCACAGGATGGTGAGGGCTCTCTGTGGCTTGGTTGGGGTGCTACTGCATTGAGGGTTTAACTATGCGTTAGTGAAGATATGGCTATGTAAGGTGGCAGCCAAGGACCGGACTTCAGTCAGTATCAGTTTTATGGCTAGAGTTTTCTCAGCAACAGTGGCTGCTGTGCTCACACTGCCTTTTGATATGGTGAAAACTCAGCGTCAGATGGAGTTGGGAAGTGTGGGAGCCTTAAGAGAAACATCCCCACGTTCGCCTTCCACCTGGCTGCTGCTCTGACGAATTCAGGCTGAGTCTGTGGCCAGAGGATTCTTTGCAGGCTTCCTCCCACAGATCATCAAAGCAGCCCCCTCTTGTGCCATCAAGATCAGTACCTACGAATTTAGCAAAAAAATTTTCCAGAGACTGAACCTGGAAAAATACCCTTGGGGACCCTGAGGGGAGAGTGGGAGAGAGCCATGGAAGAGTACGACCTGCAGGGTCTCCTGAGGAGACCAGCTACCACCCTCAGCAGGAAGAAGAGACTTACACCAAACTTTCCTTATCTTGGGGGCTATGGAGCAGAGTGTCGCTCTCTGTTCTGTATGGCTGAGGGTGAGCAAGATGCCCGCTCTACCTTCCTTCCTACTGGCACCATACAGGAAACAAAACTCCCCTCTTTTTCCATGTTTTCTCCCCTCTTTCCTATAGACCAAATGCCCCCAGATCTTGGTTCACCCCCTTCTCCTTCCTTAGAAATGGTATCTGCTACATCATATGTGTGACGACCAATTTTGAAAAACTAGACTCTTCTCAGCATTGCACAGTTAAAAGACAACTCTACAAGTCTCAGGATGGAAGGAGATGTCTATGTTCAGAGAAAGATCCAGAAAAACCAGAGTTTAAATGGAGACTGAAGCAATGCATTCTATCATTCTTTTCTATGTTTGGCTTTTGTTTCTCTTTT
>JAQQSW010001023.1:0-23522 GCA_028646575.1 Pseudocheirus occidentalis
CCTTCCTGCCCTACCAGAAAATAAGAGAGCAGAGCAGGGGAGGAGCTTTACAGTGGGATCGCTATTTTAGGTTTGGGGCAGGGGCAAGATGGGGAGAAAATTTGAAATTCAAAAATGTAATGAAAATGAATAATGTAAACAAGAAAACAAATAAAAATAAATTTAAAAAAAGACAGCAGAAAAGAAACACACCTTTGAACCTAAAAGAGATGCATAAGCAATATTACAAGTTCAGATATTAAATGGTTTTTTTTCAAATACAGCACTTTTCCATTTTGAGTTTGTAAATGAAAAACACTAGAAAATTTTATTAAAAATATAAACTGAGACTTTTTTCTTTCCCAAATACTAAAGAAACAAATTGGATTTGTAATGAACTCAAGATACAGGTGACTTAAATATTTGACAGCCTAATATTCATGGCAATTACTAACTACAATTAGTAATTACCTCAACTAAAGTGTTGTGTAGTGTTGCAGTGCATTATTAAGCAGCTGCCACATGCCTCCCCTGAGGTGGCTGCATTGCAGAAGTGGGTGAAGTGATCCTCTGTATTCCTTTCCCAAGGTCACTAGGGTTTTGTGAAGTTTAATTAGTTAATGTTCGTAATGTGCTCCAAGATTGTCAGGTGAAAGGTGCTGTAGTAGTACTATGGAGCACAGAAATGAAATCTGGCATGATTGCTCACACAAAATTTCATTGAGATTTGCTTATTTATGTCACTGATAGAACTTGGCATCTACTTACAAGAGGCTGCAAATGCCATCATAAACTTGGAAAACAATGCCCTAGTTTAATAAAATGAAGCACAAACTACCAACAGTCATCTGAAAAAAAAATGTTCAAAATCAGTAACAATGAAAGATACACAGTTCTAAGGTAGCATCTTATCCCTTCTGAATCATCAAAGATGGTACAAGATAAACAACTTGAAGTTGGCATGGGAAAATAGCCATTGTAATCGTCTTCTTGGAAAGTAATGAACTGGTCCAACCACTTTGGAAAACAATGTGGAGTTATACAAAAAAGTTACCAAAATACTAATTCCCTTTGACCCAGAGAATGCACTATTAGGTTTACATCCTAAATAGATTATTGGTAAGAAGAAAAGACCTGCCCTCTCAACATCATGATTTATGATAGGAAACAAAACAAAACAAAAAATTTTGCCCAATAACTGGGGAATAGATGAATAAACTGGCATATTGGCATACTAGAATATTGCTGCACATTAAAGGAAAAAGATTAAGAATAGAAATGAAGGTTTCTACTTCCCCTCTAATTAAGGTAGAAACAGAAGGCCCGAAGTTCTCAAATGAATCAATCAAAGTTGTAAACTAGGTATGAACAAGTACTTAATCGGTTTGGAAGGAGTACAGGGATTTGAGGATTAGATGAAGACAGATGCCAGGTGAGAAACATCTTATGTTTGTTTGAAAATTCAGACACTCCTCTGAGCCAGCAAGCCAGTTTTAAAGTTTGCATTCCAGCAACAAACCAGTCAGTCTAGAGGTTGTCAAATCCAGTGTTGAAGAACTTCCAAGAGGAAAATTCTCTTGGGGGTGAGTGGAGGATTGAGCTTCTTTCCTTGGCCCATTGATTAGGTGACAACCTTGTGAAGTTCTAAAAGTTAGAAATGGTGCCCCCAGAGCAGCAGTAGCTGGTGGACGTATCTCTATCAGGGGTTGAGAGACCAAGGACAAATATGACCTTCAGGAAACTTCAGGAGAGCAACCTAAGGGGAAACTTCAGGAGAGCAACCTAAGGGGAACTTTATAAGGATTCTACATAGAGAGAATAAAGCTTTCAGTGACAAGAAGCAGTAAGTTCATCCTTTGTCCAAATGTGCTCCCTAAGTCTGAGCTCCAGGAACCTCATGCATGCAAGTGTGCCTTCCTGTAAGAAGAATATTCCTCTAACAACTGCCCTCACTACATCTGCTTCAGGAATACCCCTTCCAGAAGCTAACTAAATCTGATTGATAATCAATAGGAAGTACCCCAGACGATGGTATTTGAGCAACAATCTTAGAAACTCCACCCATTCAGAGTTAACTCCTAGAATGTCTGAGAGGAAAAGGAGTCAGTCAACCTCTGGAGCCCCAGGCTACAAGTGTAAGGGGATGTTAGAGAATTATTCCAGGGCAGCGGTGATGGTGGTGGGGATGCAGGGATCTACACAAAGGTATATCGGAAGACAAAATGTGAAAGAGCAAAGAAAGAACCAAAAGAACATACATACTAAGTACAACTATGTAAGTGAACATAATGTGGGCAGCCACAAATCTTAGGTTAACTATGACGGTTAATGGTGGTACTACTCTATTAGAGTTAAAACAGACCACCAGCCTTTCTTTAAACAGTCAGAAAATAACAGAAGCATATGTATGTATATTCATTCTCATTTTTTGTTGTTGCCTTATTCAATGGTTTGGGAGATTTTGTTTTGTTTTTATTTTATTTTTTCTTGCCTTTGTTTTTGCTTGTATAATCTCTATGTTGTCTTATATATTTTAACATGTATATGGGTTGTTGGATATTAAAAATGAGAAATTAAAAAAAGATTTGTTTTGCAATAGGATGGCTTCCTCTAGGAAAATCTGCTTAAAAGAGAACAAAGGCATAGATTGGTAGATCAAAAAGCATTTAAGTGCTTACTAGGTGTCAGGGGCTATCTTAAGCATAGAGATACAAAGCCAAAAGTGAGACAGTCCCTGCTCTTGAGGAACTTACACTCTAATGGGAAGACAGCATATATACTTCTGAATGTGTGTACATAGATATTGAATGCAAGGCAATTTGAGGAGGGAGGTCTTGCAATTGGGGGTTCAAGAAAGGCTTCAAGAAGAAGGTGGTACTTGAGTGGAGTCTTAAAGAAATAAGACCAAGGAAAGAGGTAGAGGGAAAAATCATGCTGTATCCTTCGTTTTCCTCATTTAAAACTTCCCATTTCTAAATCTAACAACTATGGTTTCTACAGCCCTCAGTATGCTTCTGTTATTTTGCCATCATTATTGTAGAAGTAGAAGTGGGACTCCTGGGCCTGGGGCCATTTTGTATTATTATCACAATTTCCAACTCCATATTCCCCTATCCCTCAAAAAAAAAAAACCTCATCATCTAGTGGCTAGTACTCTAGTAAAAGATTTAGCATTTAGCTAGGGACAGTCTGTCACTGAGTCCCTGCACTTGTAACATTTCATATTGACAGAAAATGTCAGTTTGTTTTCTCCTGGTGCAGACTTTGAGAACACAAGTTATCTGCACACTACAATGAGGGATCAGAACAGGACTTTCTCTGGACAGTCTCCAAATATTCCACCTACTGGTGATGACTTTCTCTGTATTTGGGTTATTTCTCTGTTAATCAGGCAAAAGACAAACTGCTACTGGGACCTTAGTTGAAGTCTTTGCCCAGGACAGACCCTATCATAGCTTGGTTTCCAAGGGCATTGCCTTAGAGTACCAAGGTTCTTTACCTCGAAATAAGGATCAGACTGGGGTCTTTGTGAAAGACCTTTACCCATCACCTCAAATACTCTCTCTTTATAAGTTTACTAAGATCTTCGGATTTGGAAGGCAGTTATTCCTATTTGCTCCTTAAAAAGAAAATCTTTAATGGCTTCTTACTAGAGTGTTCACTACATTACTAAGAGTCAACAATGTCTGTACCCAGTGTTTTAACTACATATACTAGGGAAATAAACATAGCAAAAGGTGGTCCTTATCTTTAAGGAGTGATATAGTCTAGTAGAGGAACTATATACCAAATTGTATTGCCTATGTAGGGCTTAACATGTTACCCTGTATTTTTGTTTTTCCTTTGTAGGAAAATGTCTTGACTCACCAAGTAAACAATAAGCCCTTTTTGGCAGAATCTATGCCTTATGCTTCTTTATATCCCCAACATCTAACATTATAGTTGAAAAATATTAAAAGGAAGCTGGTGATGACAACATTAAACAATCAAAGAAAAATATACAGTACCATTTAAGCAAATGATTAATTGTATAAAAATAAGAAAGGTCTGTCTCTGTGTGTGACAGCTATGGAATATGGTGATACCCAAGGCCTTTCAGCATATGTCTACTATGTTGAAAAGACTTGAGACAATAAATAAATCTCTTTAATAGGAACAGGAAACTTGGGACCTCAAGTGCAGCAGGTTTTCATTTCCCATGCCAGGTCCTTTCTGTTCTAGGGTACAGCCCTGACTTGCCATATGCCTGGGCAACACTGATGATTTGGAGTCTCAGTCTCATCAGCTTAGGAGACAGCAGTCTTCCATGCTAAAGAGCTTCAGGGTTCTAAGTCAATGTGCTGGGCTTCCTGCCCCAGGAAGTATGGTGCTGTGACTGTCAACAAGGCAGTCACTGGGGGTCTTCCACATTTCCATTTGTTTCCACAGCAGATAATAAAGTCTCTATTAGGCCCACTTCAGCTTTGGTAACTGGCAAGTCTGTCAAAAACATTTAATGAGCAGCTACTACTGAGCAAGTCATGAAGTTAAAATGCACAGTGACCAATAGTGATCTAGCAAATGTATTTTGATTTAATTCCCCAAGCATCTATTCAGGGTCTGCTATATTCAAGGCATTGTAATAGGTACTGACAAATATAAAGATGAAAGTGGAGTCAGAGGGCCTGGGTTCAAATCCTTCTGTCATTTACTGTCTGTGTGACCACTTTCCTATCCCTCAGTTTCCTACACTGTAAATTAAAGGGCTGGAATAGATGGCCTATGATGTCCCTTCTCTAAACCATAGAATCTATAAAATGCATATTTGACATCCAGGTGGAGATGTCCAGCAGGAAGTTAGTGATACAGGGCTGGAGATTAGGAGAGAAGATTGATGAATGGGTAGGTCTGAGAGTATTTGGCATAGGTATTTGGCATAGGAATTGTAATTGAATCTATAGGGGCTGATAAGATCACAGAGAGGGTACATAAAGAGAGAAGAGAAAAGGGTCCAGAAAAGAGTCCTGGGGTATGCCTATGCATAGGGAATAGAATACCAATAATAATCCAGCAAAGAATACTGAGAAAGGCTGGCCAGATGGGTAGGAGGAGAACCAGAAGAGAGAACTGTGCCTCAAAACCCCAGGAAAGAAAGAGCATCCAGGAAGAGAAAATAAAAATGTCATTTTATTTTTTATTCCTTCAAAATTATGTTATATAACTTTGCAACCAAATATCAAAGCCCATTGGTTTGGGACTCTCTCCTCATTGGTGGAGATCAATGCTCTACAACCTGTCTGAAGAGTGGGACACAGTTGGCAAGAGAAGAGGAGAGTTCTTCACTTTTTAAACCAATTTCTAGTCTCTGATCTCAAGGGTCTATCCAGTCTTCTTCAAACTTTCTTCAAGTTGCTTCAAGATGCTTCAGGCTCTGCAGTCGATTTAGGTGCTTCTGGCTTCCAGCTTTTCAAGAGAAAAGATGGAACATGCCAACTCCACTTCAGGTTACTAAAGGAAAGAACTCTGGGAAGAAACTGATATGAGAGGAGCTGGCAGTCCTCACCCTTGGGTGAAGAACTAGGCTCTTTCCTGATCAAGATGAGTTACCAGGTTCCCAGTGGAAGAGCTTTATATTGTCCTGAATATATTCTTTTACTTTCTCTGACTTCTGTTTTGCCATCAGATTGGATAGACTGGTTTCTTCAATAATTCCTGTGTGTTCATTGTGGATCTGGTATTTGGCGAGAAAGGAGTTAAGCCTTAGATATAAAGCTTGGGGTCTTGCTCCCCCCACCATTATCTTAACAATTATCAGAAGATAGATTGGACCTAAAAATCACATCCCCTAGACTAATACTACCATTATACTGGGTCCTCTGCTCTCTGAGGAGAGCAGTGTGGCCAAACTTTTAGCTCTTTTTTGCTTCCCTCTTGTTTTGCTTCCTAGAAAGAATTAGTGTCCCTTGGAGAAGTGGAGGGGGGAGAGAGGCTGGAGATGTCTATTCTGCCTTCTTCAAGCCACATACCTGACAATCCCCTGCTATGATAGCACTCATCACAACTTTCCACACTGACTATATTTACCCGTACACAAAAGACAAATATGGTAAAGGGGCATTTCAGAATACATTTCCCCAGCTGCTTTTTAAAAACTGTTTTGTACCATAGTGTCTCCATGATTATTTTTGGCTTCTACAATAGTTTTTCCCTTCACTTCAATTTCAGGTGAAATTTCTTCTGATCGGTTGTTAGTTATGAAAAGATGCTAATGAGAAAATGGTCATGCAGACCAATGTTAAAATAGGGAAGCAGAGTAGTTTGAGCTATGGGGATAAGACAATGGGTGCTGCCAATAGCTCTAATGAGGCTCAGCCTACCTCCCAACATGAGGCTTTATGTAGATACCATATCAAAGCTGGGGAGGCTCAAGCCTCTGAGCTGCTATTCCTAAGCTGTTTCCTTGAACTGTGACTACAGAGCTGAGTGTTTTGACAGAAAGAAGAGCAAGAGAGCCAGGGAGACTATGGTGTCAGAACTCTGGGGAGTCTGGTTACCTTGGTGGCTTTCCCTAAATATCCAAGTTTATGATCCCCTGTGTTGTAAGTGCCCCTGGGAGAGGGTGGTATCAAATTACATGAAGTCTTCGGTTCAGAGCTATCAAAGAATCAGGTGGCCATGGTTCTGGCAGAGGTCAGCACCCAGAGGGGTCACCGATACCACCTTCTGAGCCCCTCCCTTTTCTCTGGGGCAGAACAACTTGAGGCTGGCAGGAAGTTCATGCAGCATGTCATCTCACATTTTAGTGAGGAAACTGAGAGTATCCATTGTTGGCTCCTTCGCCCAGGTCTACACTTCAAATGCCCACAGCATCATTTGTCATGAGAGTTGTAAAGGAAAGCCCTTTACAACTTGGTTACACCCTCTCGCTTGCATTCTAGGTTTCTGTTCAGCTAGCCTGTTGCTATTGCCTAGTACCCTGCATTTGGCCTCTCGCCACTGTGACTCTGCATAGGCTGTCTACCATGCCTAGAATGCTCTCCCTCCTCCTGTTTCCCACTAGAAATACTTCTTTCCCTTTCAGGCTCCATTCAAATTCAGCCTCCCAATGTTGTCTATGCTCCCCCTACCCCAAAGAAATTCTTTTGTACTGATTGTGCACCAATTTTGCTCTAGCTGTGGGACCCTGGGTGAGTCCTCTTAGCTTGCTGGACCTGACTTTTCTTATCTTTCAAGTGAGGATAATAATAGCACCTGCCTTACAGGGTTGGGAGGATAAAAAGAGGCAATTCTGCACACTTTAAAGTACAACATAAATGTGAATGAGTAATATTAGCTGTTTGAAGGTTGTTTCTCTCCAATAAAACATAAGGTCCCTGAAGCCAAAGATTGTTTCATTTTTTTTTCCTTTGTTTCCTCAGGGCCTGCACATAAATGACATTTAATAAATGCTTGTTGAACTGAACTGGATGGAACTGTATCAGTATAGACAGCTCCAAGTTCTGGCCAGATGACTTTAGAGGACCTAGACCAGAGGTGCAGAACTTGGGGCCTCAAGGCCACACGTGGCCCTCTAGGTCCTCAAGTGCAACCCTTCTGGATTCAAAGGGTTGCACTTGCGGACCCAGAGGGCCACATGTGGCTTTGAGGCTGCAGGTTCCCCACCCCTAGTGCAGACCCTTATCAAAGACATATGGCATTTCTATGAGCCGTTAGTGAGTGTAACTGAGAACCACGCCCTTACTGGGGATACAGATGGGCAACCAAACTTCTAAAGCCCCAAGCAGAAATGGCCCGGTGCAAGTGTACAACCCTGGAAGTTTAAAATTGTCAAGAATACAGAAATATCATTTGGAGAGATTTTTTAACTGGGTAGGGCAGTCATGATGAGCATTCCTGGTGGATTTTTTTTACTATTACATTTTCCTGTGGTTTGTGCCTCTGCGCTTTTTGCATATATCTGTGACCTGTCTGAGCAGTCCTTGGTGGGGGGAGAGGGAATGTTTGCAGAACTATAAGCTTGTGCTTGTGGACACTGCATTAACTCTCATAGATTAAGTGGGATCAACTGAACAAGTGATTCTTTGCTATGCGGATGTTAAGATTTAAGTTACTTTTGAAGCTGTATTGTTTTACCTATAGTTACCAATTTAGGCACAAGGAGAATCAACCGTATTAACCGGCCTCAGGGGTACCAAGTTCTAAAATATTATCTTGCGTCCCTTTGGTAGCTTGGTTTGGTATGTAGTTTACTATTTTAAGAATTTTCAAGATGATATAAGAATGTTCACCCAAAAAAGCCTTTTTAGAGATCACAATGCAAATAATACAATATTCTAACAATTTATTCAAGGAAAACATGAAGGATTCTTTGTGAGAAGCTCATTTCAAGAGGAAAGTCCGCAGGATCCAAAAGCCAGTTCTCATGAAAATCCCTTAAATCACCCCTATCCCAGTGTTTGCTAGCAACTAGCTCCTGACTTCATATGGAGCAATAGTCAAATTACTGTAATTATCTTGTAACACAAGTGGCATATCAACATTATTTTAACATGGATTTTTGCATAATCTTTCATTATTATTTTTCAGTTGCACACTTGGAAACAGAAAACAACAATAAACTACAACCTCTCATCTAATATAAAAAGAGAAAAATCTACCATAGTGTGTAAATAAAAGGACTATTTATTTGTGACTATGCTGGGAGAAATCTGACTTATATCCCCTCTCCTAAAAGTCATAAAATACCTTCTGTCAAAATTCATAAACTTGTCAATCACGGACCTTAGTATCTGAACATGTTATAAAAAATCATAGCAATCATATAAATTTTTTAAAAATCCATTTTTCATTCAAAGACCTCAAAATAAAACTGTCCTTTTATTATTGTGAAATTAATCCTGACTTCTGTATATTATTGCCCACAGTGATAGTACAAATCATTTAAATGCTGAAATGGAAATGGGAATCTTGATTCCCAGTCACCTGATTTCATCAAATACAGCATATTCTTAAACATCTGGCATAGTTCATTGTTTATTTCTAAAAGAGATCAGAAAGGACTCTGGTCTTTATTACTTATCAGTCATGTAGCTATGACAAATCTGAGCCTCATTTCTTCATCTTTAAAATGGGCATAATAATGTCTCCGATACACACAGAGTTGTTGCAAAGATCAAATAAGATAATATAAAGGGCTTTACAAACTGAAAAATTCTATATAAAGTCAGTTGTGATTGTTGTTATTTCTGTAATCTTTAAGATGAAAATCCAGCATTATTTTAAATGACCAGAAAGGTCATCTTCATTCATTACAGAATGAAAAAAGAAAAACTGAGAGTTAGGAGGGACCTCAGCCCATAAATAAAAACCCCATCTAGAAATAAAAGGAATCCCCACTATAATACATTTGCCAACCTCTGATTGAAGTTCTACAAAAAAGTGGAGGAACCCATTCTCTGGGAGTAGTACATTCTACTTTACAACAGCTCTAATTGTTAGCAAAGTTCTTCCAACATTAAGCCAAAATCTGCCTCTTTGCAATTTCCCCCCACTATTTCTGGTCATGAACTCTAGGGTTAGATGGGATAATTCCTCCTTTGCACGACAGCTCTTCAAACCCTTGGAGGCAACTATTATGTCCATCCCCTTCTACTCCTATCCAGTCTTCTCCAGGCTAAACAGGCTAAAACTTCCTTTAACCAACCCTCGTATGGCATGTACACAAGGCCTTTCATCCTCTTGGCTGTCCTCCTATGGACGCTTTTTAGCAGCCCGTAACTGAAAACAATACTCTCGATGAGGTCTGATGAAGGCAGAGCACACTGACAGTCATTTCCTTATTCCTAAAGATCTATGCTGCTCAATGTAGCTCAATTGTGTTAGCTTTCTGTCTGTTCTATCACAATGCTGAATCATATTGAGCTTGCAGTCTATGTTTACTCTGTGTGAAAACTCCATAGAACGACCTAGCATAGACTGGCTCCTTAAGAGTCTACCCCATATGGCGAATGTGAACTTTCAATAAACTTTGTTTTTCTTTGCCTGAGAAGACGTGAGTCGAATTCTTTTGGCAGGACCCAGCATGTTGGTATTTTGGGGTCTCAGGCAGCCCTAACCCTCTTTGGGTACCGCTTCATTTTTACCACCATACCCTTTCATTTTTAATCACCAGATATGTTTTAGAACAATTATTGTCTAACCATGTATCCCCTATTTTAGATTTATGAAATTGATGGTTTTTGCCCAAATGTGAGCATTTACATTTATCCCTACTGAATTTTATCTTACTAGATTCAGCCCCATGCTCTAGTTTGTCAGGATCCTTTTGGAAACCCAGTGCCATAAAATGTATTAGCTCTCCAAGTTTTTCATGTCCTCTGCAAATGTCATTAACACATCATCTATGTATGCCTTTATACTGTGGGAGATATATATGAAGCTAATTCAAAAATCATGCATGCAGTTGCTGAATGAATGAATGAAAAGTATTAAGTGCTTATAATCTGCACAGCACTGAATTAAGTGGTACCAAGGATAAAAAATAGACAAGCGGAGCGTTTCTGTTCTCAAGGAGCTCACATGATGATAGAGAAGACAACACCCATAGAAAGTTTCAGCTTCAAGTTAGATGGCATCTCAGGGTCCTTAGGATATAACAACAAAGCAGATGGTACAAAGATTCTTTAGTTTCTTTTCCATCTCTTTCTGTTGTTGAAGCATTTGGCAGCACCAAGGACTTGGGTGACAAGAACCTTCTCTTCTGTATTTTTGTAAGTTACAGTTGTTAGAGAAGCAGGAACCTTAGTCCCTACCCATTAGTGGCAGTTTGTCAGTGGCTGGAGCCAATGGTCACAGTAGTGGCAGTAGTTTGAGCTGCCTGCTTCCAGGCTGTGCCTCGCTACTTCAGCTGGCTTGCCTTTGGATGGCAGATGATCAACAACTGGTGGGGAGGGCTGGGCCCTTCTCCACAAAGGTTGATTCCTTAGATGATGGCTGTGGGGCCTGGGTAAGAAGCAGGACAATTGATCTTGGGGCTGCTATTGTTCATAGGGTCCTTGGCCTCACCTGTCCTTCAGTAAGCAGCTGGTATGGGTGGTGGCAAGGCTGCTGGCCCCTTCTCCACAGGGGTTCTTCCCTTTTAGGCCTTAGTTTCCTAATCTTTTAAATAAGGGAGTTAAACTTATAAAATGTCTAACTCTAGATATTTCATCCTATGAAGAGTAGAACTGCCTTCCAGAATAACATCAAACCAAGGCTATCTGTAAATATCACAAGGTCATGTTTAACAAAACAGCACATTAATCCTCTTATCATCACTCCCTCAATTATGATTTTCTGAGAGATGTGAAAATGAAAAACAAATCTCATAAAGGAAAGAAAATGCTGTCTCTTGTCTTTCCCTTGGGGTACCTTGCTGTCTTAGCTATCAATATCTTATGATTTACCCGGGGAGGTATCATCTATGGTTGGAGCTCAGCTCTAAGAACAAATTTTAACTTATTTTTTGGTCAATGAATCAAGTTATAGGTTCTAGCTCATGATCATTAATTCTGAAGACATAGTTGGGAGGACTGATGCATGCCCTGGGAAAAGTGACAAATTAGAGATATAGACATAAAACTCATGACCATATTTAATTGGGATAAATCAAGAAGTAGCACAGCCTTGCTGTGTTTATCCATGCATGGTAAAATAAAAAGACCAAAGTTGCTCAGAAATATCAAGGGAAAGTTTTGGATCAACTATCACTACATCTCAAGAAATGTTTTGTTTTGTCTTTGGCTGATTGATCTCAAAGCACATGTCAACGGGTCAGATAATGTCAACAAACAATTATTAAGCACCTACTACACATGGGTAGCTAGGTGGCACAGTAGATAGAGCCCTGGGCTTTAAATCAGGAAGAGTCATCTTTATGAGTTCAAATCTGGCCTCAGACATTTACTAGCTGTGTGACCCTGGGCAAGTCACTTAACCCTGTTTGCCTCAGTTTCCTCATCTGTAAAATGAGCTCATGAAGGAAATGGCAAAACACTCCAGTATCTTTGCTGAAAAATGGGGTCCCAAAGACTCAGACATGACTGAACATTAATGTGCCAGGCCCTGTGCAAAGTGAAGATCACTGCTTCATTTTAATAATACAAGTAGAATCAGAGTAAGGAAAAGAAACCTCATGGCTATAAAAAATGGAATTATGGCTTACAATACAGGAAAGGGGGGGAGAGGGAAGGAAAAGAAATCACCACAGACTACAAGTGTGGAATGAATGACTGTGGTTTTCAAATATTCTGAAAAGATAAACACCTGAACAACAATAATGCACTATTGGAATATAGTTCAGCTTAGGTGTAGAATCCACAGTGCAGGAGAAATAAAGAGAAACAAGAACGGGCACTGAGATGGATAATGGGACCTAAGAAGAAAAATTTCAGAAATGGGTACTTTTTAATGTAAAGAAGGCTTGACTTAGTAATCAAATTTTACACTTTGGGAGAGTTATTATGTAGGGAAACTGGTGACAGATGTTTTCCATCTTCACAGAGAATAGAATAAGAGAAAATAAGCTTAAATCTAATCAAAGGAAATTTAAACTTCCAGAAAGATGTGCATCGTCATAGACAAAGTTATGAGGTTCTAAAATCTTTTTCCCATAGACTTTGTGAAAATATCATCTTGGAGAACTTTCAGAATTAAAACACACAACATCTACCTTGACTAAGCAGAAGACTAGAGATCCTCTTCCTGCCTATGCCAGCTCTATGATTTTGTTATAGGAGAAGTATATTCTCTCTGCCAAGAGAAAACAAAGTTCTATAGGGATTTAGAGAATTGGGAACCACAGCTTTACAGAAATTAGCCAAATGGATATATGGAAAGGTTCTTTTAAAACAGAAATATATGCTTCCCAGGTCATGATGACCTACTTAACTAACAAAAATTTGTTTGGTTTTTTTTTAACTATTACATATGACAATGCCAATACAGCTGTGGAAATGCAAGCTGTGTCCTATTTTGCCTTATGCATCATCAAGAAAATTGCCAGCTAAATTCTGATTCCAAAATCTTTATTGTTTGTGATGATGCATCTAGCAAAAGACACAGCTTGATTTGCAAACACTAAGCAGAGCTGGTGGTGCTGCTAGTTGGAAAAAATATTCATTTGAATCATTTGATTTGCTTTGAAGGTCACTGAAAAAGAGTATACATGTCCCTGCTAGGCACATGCAACCCCCAGGTGTAAGTTTGCCGAACCTCAGGGGTAGAAGGCACTTTAGAAGCTCTTTATTGCAATCTCACACCCAAATGTGGGAACTGTTTATACTGTTTATCAAGTTTCTGCTTGATTACTTGCACTGATGGGGCAACTTAATGCTTTTGAGGCAGCCGGTTACATTGTTGGACGGTTTTAATTTTTGAAAGGTTTTTCCACCAACTTCTATCCTTCTGTAACTTTCATTCATGGGTCCTAGTTACGCTCTCTGGAACAAATAAAATTCTTATTCTTTAGCACACTGCAAGCTCTCTATGAGTCAAGGAAGCTAATGTGACTTTAGGCTGCATTAATAGAGGCACAGTAACCAGGAATAAGGAGGTGATAATTTTGCTCTGTTCTCCACTGGTCAGGCCACATTTCAAGGACGGTGCTTAGTTCTTAGAATCACCTTTCAGGAAGGATGGTGTTAAGATAAAGAACGTCCATAGGAGGGAGATTAGGATGGTGAAGGGCCTCAAGTTCATGCCATACAAGGATCAATGGAGGAACTGGGAATGTTTAGTCTGAAGAAGAAATGACTTATGAAAACATAATAGCTGTGCAAGTATTTAAAGGGCTTTCACGCGGAAATAATCAATTTGTTCTGCCTGGCCCCAGAGAAAAGAAGCAGGATCAGTAGATGGAAAATGATAAGAGTTAGATATGGGGCTGGTGTATGGAAAAACTTGCTAAAAATTAGAGCTATCTCAAAGTGAAATGACTTCTTTAGGAAGTAGTGGGTTCCTGCTCACTTGAGTTCTTTGAGTAACGTCTAGGTGACCACTTGTCAGGTACCTTATAGAGGAAGTTCCATTTTTAAGTACAAGAAACATAACTGGATGGCCTCTGTGGTCGCTTTTCAATTCTCTCATTCCTGTGATTCTTTCAGTCTTTCAAATTTCTTAAACCAGCTATCGTATCCTTTCTAAGTGTTCTCCAATATAATCATGGGTAGTTGCCTTAACCATTTTTAATACAACATGGTTTGCAAAATTCTTGCCATTCTGGGTACTCTTCTCTGAATGTGCCTGGTTTGTCAATGTCTTTGTACCACCACCACCCCCAGAGTAGACATACTATTTCCCATGTGGTATGATCAGATCAGGAGACAGTAAGACTATTTATCATCTCTCTTGGTGTAGATACTATATTACTTCTATTGCAGCCTAAAATTCATTATCTATTGTAGTAGCTTCATTACTTGGTTGGTTCACACTGAGCTCATCATCAACTAAAACCCATCAAACTGGAACCCTACCTATGCTATTGGTGTGCATTTATCCCTATTAAATTTCATATGGTTGGGTTAGTTTCATCATCTAAGCCTTTCATAGTATTTCAATCCTTGAATGTACTGTCCATATGAATTAGCTACTTTTGTGTCATCTAAAAATTTGGCAACAATGGCTTCTATGTTTTCACCTAAATCGCTGATGCAATTTTTTTTAATAAGTCACTGTTCTGCTACTAGAAAACTCACTCCAGATTAACAATGATCCATCAATCAGCACATTTGGGGTATGGCTGCTCAGCTCTAAACCCATCTAACTGCAGTATCATACAGCCATATTTTTACGTCTTGTCCACAAGGATATCATTCAGAAAACAAAGTTTAAATTTTTTTTAAAAAAAGATATCATTCAATAACCATTTATCATAAGACGTGACTTCTAAGATTCCTTCCCAGATCCCTTAGTTTCTTATTATTATTAAAATTACGCAACTGAAGAGGAACTGGATAATGAGTCAGAAGACCTAGATTCTAGTACCAGGTCTATTAGTTGTGTGACCCTGCACCAGTCACTTATCCTCTGTGAGTCTTAGTTTTCAATTTGTATTGAAATGTTGTAAAGATAAAATATATGTGCTATATACTTTAAAACCTGACATGCAAATGGAAAATGCTGTTGTTTTTGCTGTTATTATTTCCCTGACATAATCAAGGAACCCTAAAAAAAACAAAGGGGCTAATTTGATATTATCTCATAAGTCTTCTACTACAAACTGTACCCGAACACAAATCCTTTCTACAATATATTGAACAATCAGTCATCTGGGTTTTGCTTAAAGACTTCCTGTGAAGGGGAACCCACTGTCTCCTGGTAATCCCATTCTACTTTTGAATACCTCTCTCCAAAGTCATTATTCCCCCTTATATAAGACTCAAAATTTCTTCTTTGTAATTTTCGCCCATTATTCCTAGTTCTTGCCTTCTTGAGCCGAGTACATCCATTCATCAGTCATTGGTCAAGGATCTCACAATCCGGCTACAAACAATAAAATTCATATTTATGGATGCTCTAAAAACTGTGTTATTCTTAGTACCCTGTTTCCTCTTTCCCATCACTCTACACCTACCACTGAAGAAGCAGAAAGGTGTGAGGCTGAGGTCCTTTTGTATTTCTCTTTGTTTCACAAGTTGTCAGAAATTGTAGTTAAATAGGAGGATGGCTCATAGCTATTTCTTGGAAAAGAAAATAAAGGAGTTGGCAAAATGTGTTTTATCATATGCCCAAACATTATTTTATGGTCGTTATTTGGTCATAACATATAACAGAGCTAATAATAAGTATTTGCAAAACAACTACCATTACAATAATTATAGCTTAAGCACCAATATTTGTTGCTGAGGCTAAAGAGGTAAGGAAATGTTAAATTATATTGTAAATGACACAATAAGGCTCTCCAAGTTAAATTAACATGCTGTATACTCCATATCTTTGATGCAAAGGTGAGGAAAGATCTTAATAAAAAACACAATTTTCATTTAAAAAAAAGGACAGTGGAAGCAAGCACTGAACATATGTGCAACAAATCAAGTTGAAGTGGCTTTTATGATAGGGAAATCAGCAGGATTCATGATACTATGGTACTACGAGTGCACATTCACAGAGTTATTTGAATGTGGGACTTAGATGAAGTCGGCAAGACCTGGATTTCAAACCCTACTTCATACAATTACTGGCTGTGTGACCATAGGCAAGTCACTTAAATGTCCTGTGCCTCATTGTCCTCATCTGTAAAATGACCCCTAAGGTCCTTTTCATCTCCAAATCTACAATCCTGTAATTCTAATGAATGCTCAGCCCTTTGGTGATGGAGGGAAGTCCCCTATTTGGGAATCATCAGTAGTTCAAGGCAGGTTCCCCCATTTGGGGAATATTTGCATCACAAGCAAGTTGAGGCTAGATTAGAACAATGCTAGAATTCCAAAGGGATAAGCTTATTAGTCTATAGCAACAAGATCCTCCACATGAAGCCACCTTGGTTTGGGAGGAGGTGATACTGATAAATAGATTTTGTTAAGGCCTAAGTGAGGAATTGAAACTTTGTTTAATAGAGTGTCCTGTACCTCTCCTTACTTACTGGCTCTTTTCCTACAATCATGCCCAGATCTAACACTAAAAAAAAGTTCACTTGATCATACTATCCCAATCAAGCTATCAGCCTACAGAATTCCTCCCTTCCACAACCAAAACGTTGTCCATGGTTCTTGCTTATACTTTCTTACTGATTTCTCAACCCATAGCAAGACGGCTTCTATCCCCACCACTTGACTAAAAGAATTTTTCTTAGGTCATCAACAATCATTTCACTCCTAAATCCAAAGGCCTTTTCTTAGTCCTCATCCTTCTTGATCTCTTCCAGCATTTGACACCACTGACCACCCTTTCCTTCTAGATGACTCTTTTCTCTCTGGGTTCTCCTCATATTGTTCTGTTGTGAATCTCCTTCTAGTCAAGTGACCATCTTTCTTAATCTCTTTTGCAGGATCATCATCTATTTCTTTCCCCAAACTATGAGTATAACCCAGGCTTTGTCCTAAGATCTCTCCTTTTTTCTCTCTCTACTCTTTCCTCTTTGATGATCTCATCAACTTCATCAACGATCACCTCTATTCATATGACTTTCATATTTATATATCTAACCTTCATATATTTCCTGCCTGCCAATCTGGAATCTCCAGAAACCTGTTAGACATCTCCAACTGGATGTCCCAAAGGTATCTCAAACTCAACATGTCAAAAACAAAACTCATCATCTTTACCCCTAAACTTAGTCTCAGTTTCCCTAGTTCTGCTGATAGCATCACCATTCTAGTCATCCTGGTTTTGAATTCTTGAATCCTCACTATCATTCACCTAATATATCCAATCAGTTGTCAAATCTTGTTGGTTTTTACCTCCACCACATTTCTCAAATTTATCTACTTCTCTCTACACCCACTACCACCACTGCAGAGTTGACCTTTAGCACCCCTCCCCTGGACTATTGAAATTGGTCTCCCAGCGTCCAGTCTATCCTGTTTCCAATCCATCCTTCTAAAAATAATAGCTACCAACGTGATATTCCTAAAGCACAGTTCTATGTCACTCTGCTGTTTAAGTGGAGACTTCGAGGCGCTACCCACTATCTCTTAGATGCAATGTGGATAAAGCTCTTTTCTTTTTGGCTGATTACATATTGTTCCTTATGCACTCTACTGATTGGTCAAATTAGGTTAGTTGCTAAATGAACATAAACAACATTCCATGTCTGGCCTCTGTGCTTTCGGGAGAGGCTGTCTCCCACACCTAGAATGCTCTTCCTACTTAACCTGCTGGCTAGAACCCTTCAGGTCTTTCTTGAGTACCCCATTTGTTACTTCCCCATCCACCCTGCAAAATCACTTTTTATTTATTTCATATACATCCCAGATTTACCTATTCATGAGCAAATTGAGTAATTCCAGTAAAATATAAGCTCCTTACTAACAGACTTCTGTTTTTGTCTTGTTTTCCTAGAACCATGACTAGTATATCGTAGGTACTTAATAAATACTTGTTGATTGATTAATTCTGAAAGTCATGACTAACCACATTGCTTTTTTGACTGGTAGATCAGGGAAATATACTGGATTCTAACAAGGGATTTGGAAAAGTCTTTTAAGATAGTTTTTAAGACAAGAGAGTGACGTGGACTAGATAAAAACTATGGTTAGGTCTGTTCAGCACTGGATGACCATTCAGTTCTAAGAAGTGCTGATGCTTTCATCATTGATGTGAACCTCATGCGTTCACTCTAGTAGACTGCTGCAGGGCTCTTTGCTCTACCCTCCCCCTTCAGTTCAACATTTTTATCAGTGACATGAACGAAGACATATGTAGCATGCTTATCAAATGTGTGGACACAAAAGGTAGGAGGAATAGTGACTATCGTGGATGATAGAAAAGAGATTCTCCTCTTTCTGCACCCATCCCTTCCCCCAAATAAAACAAACAAAAACAAAACCCACAGATTGGGAATGATGGCCAGAGATGAGGTCAAATTTATAGTGATACATATCGAATCCTATCCAGCAGGAAAAAATCAACTGTACAATTACAGGATGATAGATATGTGACTAGAAAATACTTTGAATGAGGAAATCCTGGGAATTCTAATGAAATGCAGGCTCAGTATGAGTCAACAGTGTAATAAGAAAGACAAAAATGTTAATACGGTCATAGGTTGCATTAATCTATGCACCATAACAAAGGTAATGATAGTCCCACTATTCTGCTCCCTCATCAGATCACATCCAGAATATTGTGCCTAGTTCTGGCGTCACATTTTTAAAAGAACATTGATTACCTGGAGTATATCTAATGATGGTGGGCAAACAAAACCATGTCACACAAGGATCAGTTGAAGGAAATGGAAATATTTACCTAAGACAACAGAAGATTTCAAAGGCTGTGCTACCTCTCTTCAAATATCTGAAGGGTTTTCATGATAGGAAACAGATTAAAATGGCTTTACTAGGCCCCAGGGGTAAGAACTGGGAGCAAAGGATGGAGGCTGCAGGGAGACAATAAAAGAAAATTACATGTAACAATCTGGGGGTCAAAATATAAATAGACCAACTCAAAAGAGGCAAAATCTCCACCACTGGAAGTCTTCAACAAATGCTCTAAGTTCATTTACTGGAGATGCTATAGAGGGGATTCATGTTCCAGTTAAGGTTAGACTAAATGGCCTCTAAGATTCCTTCTAAATCTGTATTTCTCTTCTCCTTTTATCAAGAGAAAGGAACTGGGATGGGAGTGAATGTAATATTAGCAGATTATAGAGTCTCTAAGAACCAGTTGACAAAATATATTTTATTTTTCTTATTAAATTCCTATTACAAAGAAGTGTAATTCACCACATAGACTTCACAGCCTGGGATGACAACACCATTTCCTGCTAAGACTGACAAAAGATATGCCACGTGCTGTGAAGTGAGTTCATCATTCTGTGAATGATACTGTAGCTTACCCAGATTCCCAGTCATTTGCCTTCCAAACTATTCCCCCTAGGTCAGATGTTAAATAGGGTACCAGTTTAGCTGATGAAAACCAACAAATTCATACTGTGCTTTAACCTGGCACCACAAAATCCCCTTTGGCCATCCTCAAACATTTCTCTTCTCCAGCTGTTCTAAATTACATTCCTGAATGGAGGATCGCATACCTTCCTGCACAAGGACTTCTCAAGTGAGCTTCCCAGATCTTCCCCCTAAAGTTATATATATATAATATTCTGGGTAACTTTCATCTAGGGGATAATTAGGAAGGATAACCCTTCCAGTTCCAAGATTCTGTGATACTATAATTTTTCAAATTTAGAAATACAAATTTTCATCCCCAAGTCTACTCCAAGATAACTCTTCCATGAATCCCTTTAGAATCAATTGAACTTTCTATATAATTAAAGAGATATGTATATGACTGATAGTAAAATAACAACATGATTTCCTTCATAGTAGCTAAAGATGACCACAGGCAAGAAAGACAAAAGAAAAACTACAAAGAATCACTTAAGAACATCAGTCTTTGAAGCAAATATACTATGTCCTGATAAGCCACAGAACCTAACATAGGTATGAAGAGATAGAGCTGTGAATTCTAGACAGATAGGAAACAAAAAAAACCCCAAATAAACAAATAAACAAAAAAAAAACTGAATCCATTCAATTGGTAAACTACTGACCAGGGAACAGATTAAAATTAAGTAGAAATTATACTCTATTTTAGCCTCATGTTGGACTTTGTAGACACACTCTGAGAATATGGAAAGTAACTGTTGACAGTATTATTTATTTTTGACAATAAAGCATAGAGACCCAGATTCTAATCTTTGGCACTGCCACCAACTATGTGACCCGTTCCTCACCCCCCCTCCAAAAAAAATTTTACTTAGCTATAAATCAGGCTCATCTGCAAAATGGGGATAATGTTTCCTATCCCACCTTTCTCATGAGGGTGTTGTGAGGATAAAATGAGATGTTTTATGTGCAAAAGCTTTGAAAAATAAAAACACTATACAAAGTGCAAGGTCTAATGTACATTGATGTGTGTTTGTTCTAAACAAGTATTTGGGGTAAATATTTTACAAAAATTACATTTTCTTTTCATTATTTTTCCTGTTATGAAGACTTTCATCAGAAAAATGAGAGAGATCACAGCACATTTAAAATGCTCTTCTGTTCCTCATTCTTTGTTGTTGTAGACAGGTAGCAAAATGTAATTACTATTTTCTTTAACATAATTCAACAGCTGATTATGCGTTAAACCCATCTCAGCTCACACATACAAAAAAAAGCTGTGATATTAACTAACTTGAAGGTGAAAACTGTCTGAAAGGTATCAGCTTCATTTTTCTTGTTGATGTTATGTGCTCCAGGAGAAAAAAAAAACAGGTTTTCATATATAATAAGAAAAGAACATGACAGTGGACCAGAAACTTTCCTATTTTCTTTACTTATACTTTTGTTCTCCACCAAGTCCCACTCTTATGCCTCATAATCACATACTGGTGATACTGGATTCTTAAAGTTTACACCAGTGGGAACAGAGCAATGGCAGGATCTATCCTTCCCTGAAAAGACTTTGGGAACTCAAATGGCATCTTCTTCCCAGGGATCAACATAGTTAAGGATAGAAAGGTTCACAACCATCTTCATTCTACTTATTATCCAATGTGCCTAATAAAATCTTTCAGAACCAGAAAAAAGAGAAATTCAAGAAAGTTTATATTTTATAGAAGGATGAACAAATAATAAAATAGTTAACTACAGAAAGTGTGACACATCCTGCCCTCAATCCCCCAGAGCCAAATCTCTGTGAGCTCTGGTTTGTCTCCAGGGGATTTAGGGCAGGGGAAGAACCAGAGACTTGTCTCTTGTTTTCTTAATCTTTATCAGCCAACATTCTCCAGACTCTTGTGGCATTGGATATCACCTGGGCACCAACTACTCAGTATCCTTGACTCTGACCTTGAGGTAGGAGCAGCTTGTGAGAAAGCTATCAGAGGAAGCCAGGGTAAGCAAGAAAAGTAGATCACTACAAGTAAGAGACATCAGCACAGAACCATAAAGATAACACACACATGATCTGGCCAGTCAGTATACACGTCTGCAATGAATCCTGAGCAAGGGCAATGTGGGCAATCTAATTATGGACTATGGCCTGGGTGAAATCTGTCAGCACTGCTGATCAAGCAAAGGCAGGAGGAAAGAGACAGTGACATATCCTTCCCCTCTCCTTCCTTCTTTCCAGGGGGAAGTTGAAGTTCCTAATGAATTATTTACCCATTTTGACTTCCTGCTCCTTCCTTAAATGTTCACTTTTAATTTTAGAGACTTCTAGTTTATGATAAAAAAAAGTACTCGCCAACACAAATACAAGATGAATGCTATGTTTCATTACTACTCAGATGTAGAAATAAGGAACAGAGATGTAATGGATTTCCCTTTCCAAAGCTAAGCCAGACTACAGCATTTGAAGCAATAAAGAAAACAAGACAGATACTCTATTCAGAGAGAGGAGACAATCTGGCAAGAGAAAAATTGAAGCTGGGCTGTTAGAGCAAAAAGAGGATGCCTACAACTGACTTTGCATACCTAGAAAATAATCCAAGACAGAGATACTCCTATCAAACATACAGGCCAATATAGCCTCAAAAGCAAGCCAGTAAGGCAGGTGGACATTTTTCACCTCCTGAAGGAGGTAGAGTGCGCAGGGTTGAAAGGAACGACACATTCTCAAGGGGAAGAAGTTGCTAGGGAAACTCTGCCGACCTGAAGGGTGGGGGGAGCAGATATGCACACACAGGTACCCCATCCTTACCTGCCCCCCCCCCCAGGCTCAGGAGTGATTGACAGTTTGGCCAACCTTGCTTGCCACCACCATCTAGTGGTTATAAAAGAATGCAGCCAACTCACAAACTGAATATTACTTGAAAAGTTAATTTCCCTTAGAGAGTCGGAAACATAGGATATTTTTTTAAAAGAACATCTTATAAGCTAAAATACAAAAAGAAATAGGATGGGCTCCAATACCTGTAAAATATGACTCTAAACAAATTTTAGAGCTACAGAACCCACAAAGTGACAGAGAGAAACAAATCTCCTGCTGAAGGCAGCCTGGCAGGCTGACTGGAAGGGTCTATTGCACTAAGCTGGGAGCCAAGTGCAGGCCTGCATAAGCTATGCAGTCTGAGACCTGGGTGGCCCCAACCCGCAGTCCTGAAAGGCTGGAGCAGACTTCAGGAGAGTGAATCACCAGCAGCTGTGGTGATTTCCAGACTTCTCAACCCATAAATGCCAAAAAGAAAGTAAAAAGGTCAGTAGGGAACTCTGTTGGAACCAGATGACAGAAGACCATGGTCCACTCCCTACCTCTGGGGTGAGACATGGTGGCTGCAGCTACTGCCTTATAGCTTCCTCTGGGAGCTCCTGGCTCGCAGATCATAGGGGTACCAAGCAACCATTCAAAGGGTAATTGCTCTTGCTTCAATCTGCTTGGATCAGGATTAAGGTCTTGGGTGGTGGTCCTGGGGCGAGAAACGTCAGTGTGCCAGAGCTTGTGTAGAGAGGGCATCCTCCTCAGACCTCTGACAACATTTGCAAACACCCTAGAAATTTGGGACAAAGCTCCCCACTCTGGAAGCAGAATTCTACTGTAACAAAGAGCTCAAAAGTCAAGTAAATGGCTGGCAAGATGAGCAAGAGAGGAAGCACAATTAGACCACAGAATCCTTTTGGGGGGACAAATAGGATCAAAACATGGAGCCAGAAGAAGAAAACACAGTCAAAACTCCTATATCAAAAGTTTCCAGGAATCAGGATAATCCAGGATCTGGCAGCTTCTATACTGAGGGATTGGAGGGCCTGGAATACGATATTTCGAAGATTAAGGGAGCTGGGATTAAAACCAAGAATCAACTACCTAGCAAAATTGAGCATATTGTTCCAGTGGAAAATATGGTCATTCAATGAGATGGAGGACTTTCAAGCATTCTTGCTGAA
>JAQQSW010001024.1:1806-23513 GCA_028646575.1 Pseudocheirus occidentalis
CATAGATTGGACTCTCCTGGCATGACTCCTGGTCACCCCAATGGTAGATCCTGTCTAGGATCTCACTTACCCAAGTTGTTCCAGACTTGGGGTAGGTGCTGATGAGAAGATCATCAGGCCAGACTTGAAAATCCTTCAACGGCTCAAGAGCCTCGGCAAAATACTTGATGAATGGAATATCCTTTACGTACACCAGGGGCGGGCGGGAGTGGTCTTGGATCAGCTCCATCCTGAGTTTTCCAGGACTTGGAGATGTAGTGGTCGGGAAATCAGTGTCTTCTGGTTACCACTTTTTCAATGCCCCTTTTTAAAGGTGAATGTAAATGTAAAGAGCATGTAAATGTTACTATGGTATAAGCATAAAAAGGAAAAGGACTGGGCCAGCTGGAGAGCAGGGAGGACAAACATGAACAATTAGCAGAAAACTGGCTTCAAGTGGAGCAGATATAGTCCTGAAGGGGCACAAATGACATCAAAATTTGCAGTCTAGAGCTCTGAGCTACCCATCTCATGTCTATTCCTACCAGATTTAAGTATGCATCCACTCTTAACCCATAAATAATGGGTGTATTGGTGGGAGAAAATAATTCAAGTTGTTAGATGTTTTATCATTCACTGGTTTTAATATATGAGTACCTGTGATGCCTTTATTCTTTCTCTTGCCTTATTGTTAAGTAAGTGGTTATGTTTAAGAACTAAAACTACAATTATTTTGAGTGATTGGTTTGAGTAAATAAAATGCATTGCTGGATACTTGAGAGTAGAAGTGGTAAGGAGACTGTATTCTCTCTGAACAGGGTTATTTCTAGAACACAGAGAGAATTTGAATCTAAATCCTATGGTGGTGGTCTACCTCCAAGAACGTAGTGTGAAAACAAAGTAAGCAAGCTAACCCAGAGAGTGAATAGGGATTCAAATGCCTAGGTAAGAGACATAGGGTTCTACAGGGAGTGTATCCATTCATCTGGTGTTATGTGCATACATGTATATATAATAAATATGCATCTTGTTTACCTAATAGAATGTAAGTTTCTTAAGAGTAGAGTTTAATTTAAAATAATTCATGTATGTGAAACTTTCAATAGCTGAATTAAATTTGAGACTGGATTTTTAAAGCAAATGTGAAATTTTATTCATTTTTTAAAAATTTGTATATTCACTACCAAACATAGTACCAACCGAGAGCAGGCATTTAGTAAGTGCTTAGTGATTGATTGCTTCATATACATATACAGCAAATCACCATACTAAACATTAACACAAAAAGAAAAGTAATATAGCCCCTACTCCCAAGAAGCTCAAAATCTTATTGCAAAGAGAATATATATGGAAGGTTTCAGCTGCAAGTCAGATTGAGAGGTCCCAAGGTCCTTCAGGTTCAGTGGCAAAGCAGATAGTAAACCTCTTTAATGTCTTTCCACAAATAAAATCAAGGAGATACCTAATTTTGAACCATTTGTCAGCGCCAAGTATTTTATAGCAAGAACTGTCTTTTCTGGGTCTTAAGTACCTATGACTATGGCACCTGCAAGGATACAAGTACCAGGCTTCATCTTTAAATGAGTTATTTCCCAATATCTGGGCCTTGAACTAAGGTCTTCTTAGCTCTGTGGCCGAATTTCTATCTAGTATGCTAATTTGCTCCAAAGCAAACTTTAAGAAATAAAAATGATTGTTACAGTAATATAGTTCAGGAAGCAAATGTCAGATACCATCAATATCTTAATTGAATATTTGTTGCAATTTTTGCCAAAATATTGATGAAAAATCATTTAAGGATAAAAGAATATATATGTACATATGTGTGTGTATCTGTGTGTGTATGCATGTGTATATTTCTTCTTGTACAAAAATCACCTATATGGACAGGCAATAAGGACTATGTAAATATATAGATATATAAAACCCAGAATATTTCTGTCTGTATATTGGGTAACACATCATAACTAGATGAAACTTCTCCCTTTAAATGAAAATGGTTTCATATATCAATAAGAGAAAACACTAATTCTCTCCTCTTAGAAAGCCCTAGTAACTGCTAATAAAAGACAAGTAAGATTAATACTCAGCTAGTAATGGTAACACTGAGAAAAGGCTATAAAAAACAATTATTCTCTCTTTGTGGCCACATCTGGCAGCCTTACATAGATTTACACATATGCTAGAATATCCAGTGGTATTTTTATGGCATTTTATTTTTCTTCTTTTCACTAATAAGTAAAATTGGAAACTTATATCACACCTTCTCTAATAATGTACACAATAACATAATCTCCATGTGGACCACATATATTTTAACAGAATTATAGGAACTCCTTGGTATTCTCCCAGATCAGAGGTAGGGAACCTGTGGCCTCAAGGGGACATGTGGCCCTCTAGGCCCTCAAGTGTGACCCTCTGACTGAATCCAAACTTCACAGAATAAATCCCCTTAATAAAAGGATTTGTTCTGTAAAACCTGGACTCAGTCAAAAGGCTGCATCCAAGAACCTAGAAGGCCACATGTGGCCTCAAGGGCCCCACCAGATGATCAGCTCTGCTCTTGCTTTAGTTTCCTGCTTTCACTATCTTTACCATTTAGTTAACCAGTATTTATACACTATCCTCTATTTTTAAATCCCTTGCCCTTTGTCCTTTGACCATTCAAACTTTACCAAAACTCAAAAGTCGATTACTCCCACCCTTTGCTTTCTTCAGTCTTGATCATGCATTGCAGAACATTCCTAGAATTTATACAAGGCTATTGAGTCCACTACAAATTTGCATTAATTAATCCCGACTGGGTCCTCACTGAAGTGAGACAATGCTTTTATTCTTCCCTAATTGACTATTACATTCCCCACAACAGATGCTCTAGTAGCAAATCAACAGCTATGTACTAGACATTTCCAATTGGATGTCCCATAAGCATATTAAATTCAATATTTCCAAAACATTATCTTTCCTTCCAAACCCTCCCTTCTTCTTAACTTTCCTCCTTCTGTTGAAGACACTACTGTCCATTGAATTGTGTGAACCCAGGTTGCCAACCTCAGTCATCCTTGATTTGTCACAGGCTCTCACTCAACCCCGCCCCTGTCAGCCCTGCCCTAAAACCAATCAGTTGCCAAGTCTTGTTGATTTTACCTCTACAATATTGCATACCCTTCTCTCCACTGATACCAAACCAACTCTAATTAAAGCTTTCATAATTTCTCACTTGGATTACTGCAATAGAAGACATAAATGTTTAAAATTAGGAATATGATAACTCTCCCTGTTTCTAGTCTCGCCTCCCAACCCAATCTACCCTCTTTATAGGTGCAAAAGTGATTATTACAAAAACACAGGTCTAACCATATCACTCAAGAAGTCCCAATGACTCCCAGTTACTCTAAGGATAAAATATGAACTCCTCTTGTCCACATTAAAGCTTGTCACAATCTGGATCCAGTCTAGCTCTTCAGGTTTATTAAGCATCACTCTCACTCTTTCACATATTCTTCCTCTCAGTCAAACTGGTCTGCTTGCTCTTCTTTATATATGATATTGCACTTTTTGTTTCTATTCCCAAGTCTGCTCCCTATGTCTGGAATGCACACCCTCTCATATTTACCTCATAGAAACCGTAGTTTCCTTAAGGCTCACCTAAAGTGTCATATCCTGCAGGAGATCATTCCTTGATCCTCAAGATGCAAGTATCATCCTTCCTGGTAATTATTCTTCATGGATTTTGCATGTACTTTCTATTTATGTTCATGTTGTTTACCCCCTCTGATAGAATGTGATCTTCCTGAGCAGAGAGAAATTGCCATTTTTATCTTTGCAACCTCAGTCCCTAGAATAGTGCCTGGCACACGATGTGCCCTTAATAAATGACAATTTAATGAATGAATTTCATTATGACCTAAGGCTCTTTTTATCCCTCATCTTTTATATCCTCCATAAAGACTTTAGCTTAAAAAGCCCAAGGTCTCCCGCCACATCCAGGACCATTTCTAGCTGTCCTGATCTTTGTCTTACCACTGGACCCAGATGGCTCCAGAGGAGAAAGTGAGGCTGGTGACTCTGCATAGCCCTGCCTCACTTAAATCCAGCTCTTTTGCACATCATGGCATCACTTCCCTGATGTCATAGTCCTCTTCAAGAATGAAGGACAAACAAGAACATCCTCCTTAGACTTCATGTTCCTTTTTTGTATGTTTGTCTTTCTTAAATTGGCATCTGTGGTTTATTTTATTTTATTTTATTTTATTTTATTTTTGCTTTTTGGAGGGCAATTGGGGTTAAGTGACTTGCCCAAAGTCACACAGCTAGTGTGTCAAGTGTCTGAAGGCTGGATTTGAACTGATGTCCTCCTGACTCCAGAGCCGGTGCTCTACTCACTGCGCCACCTAGCGGCCTCTTATGGTTTATTTTAGTATTCCACAGAATGAATGCCAATTTAACAAAAGAAAGATAAATAGTTAACTATGTAGTTACTTCTCTTAGACCCAATGTCTCTGTGGGACATGATAATGGCTAAAAATAGCTGACATTTACATAGCACTTTTTTGTAAAGCACTTTATAAAGATCATCTTATTTTGTCCTCACAACAACCCTGGGAGATAGGAGCTATTATTATCCCTACTTTACAAATGAGAAAAAATGTGACAAACGGGTTAAGTGACTTGCCCAGGGTCACACGGCTAGTAAGTTTCTGAAGCCAGATTTGAACTCAAGCCTTTCTCACCGCAGGTCCAACACTTTTCTCATAGGGGTCACCAAACTGCCCTATGGCAAGAATAAAGACAGAAAAACTATAACATCAGACTGAAGAATAGAAAATTTATAGCAGTTAATTTTTTATACATGAGTGAATTATTTTGTCTGAATTATCTGATTTGAATACCTACTGCATAATTAATAAATCAATCTTTATTGTATTCTTATCTGATCTTAGTCTCTAGACAATGTGCACTCATGTCTTTGTATTGATCTCATCTCTTTAACCACATTTTTTTTCATTTTCATATGCAGTTCAAAATATAATATGCATGTGTATTTGACTATTCTGCAAACAATTTACTGGAGACATTTATTAAAATCTAAGATTAGGATGATTCAAATAGCAGCTGCCTTCTGGGGAATTCTAGATCAGATTCCAGGACCTTCACCTACAAGCCAACAGTTCTAGGAAAAAAAAAAAATTTCCTAGAGTGCAGAGAGAAGAAGTTGGCTTCTCCACTTGGCACCAGCTCCAGTGTTGATGATTCCTAAAAGAATAAGTGTTCAGTTCAAGGGCCCTAGAGAGCCTGGATGACTGTAACTCTGGCCATTTGAAGGAAAAGGAAAGAGATATGAAAGAGGAGAAAATAAAGGGCATTTCTGAACTTAAAATCATTGAGTTTTTCTTCCAGGTGGTCTGCACTCAACCAATTGGTTGAAACACACACACGCACACACACACACACACACACACACACACGCACACACACAGAGAATTAAACCTTTGATGTATGTGACAAGCACAATTACACTCATGTTGGTGTTCAGTTATCACAAAATTAAATACAATTATATTTGTCTATTCTTCTAGTTCTGGAATAATAATAAGAGAAACTTGCATTTACATATAATTTTGTAGTTTACATAATTCATTCATATACATTATTTTGTTTGATCTTCAGAGCAACTCTATGAAGTAGACAAGGCAAGTGTTATTATCTTCATTTTGTAGATTATAAAATTGGCCTTAAAATGATTAAGTGGCTTCTGGGTAGTTAATTTGCCCAAAGTTAGTAGCAAATTAAGTACCAAAGCCAGGATAAGAGCTGAGATATTCTGTTTCCTAGTCTCAGGTCTTCAAATATTTTACAGAAATGAACTCCTCAAAGGCACTAAGATAAAGTTAAAGAAATATGGATGAAAGTTTTAACCCTGGTGGGGCGGAGGGGAGAGAACTTCGAGAACCATTCTTCTCATTGGTACCCATTCTACATTGATTTTCTTTGGAATCTATAAAGTTCCATGAAAAAAAGAAACTACCATTTTCTTGTTCTGTCATCATATCCAACATTCACTCATTAGACATGTGAATCTGTTGTGTCTTAGAAAATCTAAAAGGGAAATCTGTTTTGAAATGTTTAACTTTAGTCCTGAACGATGGCAGGGGGATAGATTGGGGTTGTGGTTTTCAAAGCAATAGCTCACCATATTATACTGCCAGGTGGTCTGCATAAAATTCCAAAATACATTGATTGGGGGCATGCTTACCCTGTTTGTTACTTCCAGCCTTTCCCTGATACCCATTTTCGGTATATCACAGAAGAATATTCAAGACCTTTGGCTATAACCAACAATCATTGCCTAACCAAGGTTTTCCCTTTTCTGAAATTGTAATCATACACTGTGGGGGGAAAAAAAAGTTAATACGAATGACAGCTAAGCTTGGTGTACTTGAAAGAATATAGGATTGGAACTTGGGAGACCTGAGTTCTAAGTTCTAGTTCTTCAACTAGCTGACTGGATAACCTTGGACAAATTATTTAACCTCTCTGGCTCTCGGTTTCACAGAATTACAGAAACTTAGAGTTGAAAGAAACCGTAGAGATCACACAATCCAACATCCTAATCAACACAGAAATTATTTCCTCAAAATATCTGATGCATGATCACTCACTCTTTCTTTGAACACTTTTAGTGACAAAGAACTCAGTTCTTTATAAGAAACACCATTTCTAGATTGTTGATAAGAATTATAAACAGGGTAGAGAACCCTGTAACATGCCGTTGAAGACCGTCCTCCAGGTGGACTGACTCATTAATCACTCCTCTACTTACCACAATTATTCAATCAGTCAAAAATCCACCTCGCTGTATTTTCACACATAACACATTTTCCCATCTTGTCCATAAGGATACAATGCGAAACTTTTTCATTTGCCTTGCTGAAATCCAGACATAGAAATCTCCAGACATAGAAATCTCCATCTATAAGTATATTGGACACTATCAGAAAAAGTGATGAAACAATAAAATAAGAAATTTTCTTATCTACAGACAAGGAGGTGGAACCTTATGGTTTCTAAGCTCCATTCCAGACCAAACAGGCACTACATAGTCTGAGAAACTTCACTAACTGGAAAATCTCCAACAATAACCTGAGAGAACTAGGCAATTACCACATTGCTGCAGCATTATATGTCACCTTCAATGGGAAGGGGAAAAAATACATCTGATTCCCACTACTTTCGGATTCTAGACTGAAATAAGAGAAATCCTACACAGTCACAAAATGAATTAAGTAGATATAAAAGATAATAGGATTATTGATCTAGAACTGGAAAGGAGCTAAGAGGCTACCTAGTCTAACCACCTTAATTTAGGGATGAAGAAACTGAGCTGTGGAGATGGAAGGTCTTTCTCAAGTTCATAGAGTCATTATGCCTCAGTAGTTGATCCATCACCTATAAGCCAACATTTCTACCACAGTGACATCCTAGAGTGTCACCTAGCTGCACCCCCCTTTAATAAATATTTATTAATCTCCTACTATGCACCAGGGACTCTTGTTATTGTTACAGTGGTTTTCAGTCATATCCAATGCTTTGTGACCCATTTGGGGGTTTTCTTGGCAGAGATACTGGAGTGATTTGATACATCCTTCTCTAGCTCATCTTAAAGAATAAGGACGTGAGGCAAATAGGGGGTAAGTGATTTGTCAAGGGTCACACAGCTAATAAATGTCTGGGGCCAGATTTGAACTCAGGAAGATGACTCTACTTCACTCCAGGCCTAGTGCTCTATCTGCCGAACGACCTAGCTGCCTTCCCCCGCCCCCCCCCCTTTTTTTTTGCATGGAAATTATTTTTACGATGTTGAAATGTGCTGAAAATTTTTTTGGAAAACCAAGGTCCTTCAACTCTATTTTTTTTTTCTTTTTGGAGGGCAGTTGGGGTTAAGTGACTTGCCCAAGGTCACATGGCTAGTTTTTGTGTTAAGTGTCTGAGGCCAGATTTGAACTCAGGTACTCCTGACTCCAGGGCCGGTGCTCTACTCACTGCGCCACCTAGCCACCCTGGTCCTTCAACTCTAAATGTAGGACTTATTCTACCATACCACCCTTTTGTTATATTTAATGCTCTATTATTACTTTTTCTGTCTCCCTGTTGTCCACACACTTTACCTCACTGTCATTCTACATCCTACCCCCAATTACAAAATCAGAAGGGTTAGAAAGCAAAGAATAGAGCCAGTGATAGGATATTGCTTTGCTGGAAGTATTTTTTTTTTTTTTTGTGGAGACAACTGTGTCAAAGTGGCTACAGACTCGAAAGAACAAATGATATAATGCAGTAAAGTGTTTTGCAAACCTTAGTGTTCTATAAATGTGAAAATATCAGCATTATCATTACTATTATTCAGGGGTGAGTCAGGAGATGGACACATAATACAGAGACCTTGGAGGGTCCTAGCCATAGGCTAACATTAAACTTAGTCTTTCTAGGCCAAAGAGGCTTTATAAAATCAAAGCCAAATGCTTTGTACTATGACATGAAAATTCATATGTTTGTAGTTAAAGTGAAATGCAATTTGGTGTTGAGAACCCTGTGCTCCTTTTAAATACATCTAAGTGCACAAATCCCCTGTAGATGGTATTAATTTCTTCTAATAACAATTTCTGGGTCATTAAGTTCACTCCACTTTGCCTTAAACCTTTCTTATCAGGTATGCAGTATACTGTCCAATTTCCCCAAAAAGTCCTGCTGCAATATCAGAAAGTCTCACACTTTCAAAGGATTAATAACACCTCTCTGGCACTTAAAAAAATCCCCTCCTAATCTCCACATTTTCACTTACTGCTGACCCTGCTTTGCCTTTCTTCTGAATGGCGTAATGTCTATATCAGGCACAGTGGAGGTAGGATAGCTATTAGCCGTCCCCAGTTGAGGAGCAGTGTCTGCAGGACAGTAAGGGAATAAATATCTCGTAGTCCTTTTCTTCTTATTGTGAAAGAAATGAAACTGTGAAAGGAAAAACCCATCCCAAGGGAACAGAATGTTTGTCCAATGAAGATTTTGCTCTGACTTCCAATTTTCAGAACAAATGTGGTTCTTATAAGGCATTGTCCTCCCCTTCAAGAGAGAACAATATAACAAAATTAGAATCCTGGATCTAGAACTGGAAGAGAGTTCCTGTGCCTTCTAATCAAGCTCTCTCATTTCACAAAAAACAGTAGTCTAGGGAATTTGAGTGAATTGCTCAAGGTTACATAAGCAGTAAGAGCAGTAAGCATCAAAAGTGGCGTTTGAACTAAGGTCCTTTAACTCCAGGGCAAGTGTTCTTTCCATTGTACATGCTTCCCTAAGAAGCTCTGGCAAGAGAATTGGTCTAGCAAAGGAAGGGAGAGAAGGAAGGAAGAAAGGAAGGAAGGAAGGAAGGAAGGAAGGAAGGAAGATGAGATGGGGGAAGGAGAAAGACGAAGAAAAAAGAAAAGGACTTTACTATCTCAGGAAGTATCTATTGCAATGGTTATCAAAGATAATTTGGACTAATCTGATACAAAAAATATGTCCACACATATTTCAGTAGAGCAGAAATATTTATTGGTATTTGCTTATAGCATGCATATTTGGCCTTATCCAGAATCCCTTGTCAAGCTCTTTAATTTCATTCTTCCTCACACCTACTAGATAATTGTTATTTTTTAATGGTAAAGGGTATAGCATTTTAAGAAATGCACTGGTTTAGTTACAAAGCCAACTTTTCTTTGAATTGTCAGAGGGATTATGATTGGTTTGGATGTTTTAATTAATTTAATTGACATTCACTAATTTATAAATTACCCAGAGTATGGTGTGAAAAGAGAGAACTGAGAAAGATGGAAATAGGAACAAAGAGTATTTCCAAAGTGTAAATATGTTACTATGTGAGGAATTTCCTATCTTAAAAGCTATAATGTTGATGTTAGATTATCTTAATTCTGTTCTTAAATCCACACTCTTATCTATCCAGTTTTTTTAATCTCTATTTTATACATCCTAATGAATCTAAAAATATAAGTAGTTTGACCATGTATGTTCAGAAAATGTGACAAAATAGTTTACTGTCTGTCCATTTCTCTTCTCTCCTCTTATAAAAATCTGAAAAATGGGTTAATGATATTTATATAACCAATGAACTGAGAAAAATAAGCCCCAACTTTAATTAAGATTCACTGACTCTTTTGAGACATTGAGATTTATTGGAATGAGCATGGGTTGCAGAATCAAAAAACAAGGGTTTAAATACAACACTACTCTAAACTTCCACTGTGACTGGACACCAATCATTTAACACTCTAGGTTATAGTTCCCTCATCTGTAAAATGAGGGAGCTGGATTTGATTTCTAAGATCCTTTTAAGTTCTAAATCTGATGACTAACATTTTATGAAAACTTACTCATTTTCTATAGAAATAGGGACTGGATTATGAGTTCATTGATATGGAGAACTCCCCAGTGAAAAAATTCACTCTACCAATTGCAGGTTGGCACCTTCTCTGTCACATTATCTTAGAGAGTTACCTAGACTGCCAAAAGGTTAAGTGGTTTACCCATGCTCACATACTCATTATGGATCAGAGCAGAGGCCTGCATACAGGTCAGATATCTATGCACTGCACTGGTCATATCAAAGTAAAAAACAAAATGGAAAGCACTAATTGTTGTATAATGATCCCTGCGGACCATATATTGATTTAGTTTTAAAAATGTAAGGTTATCTCTGTTTTATTGTATTTTTATTTATTTTATTAAATAATTCACAATTACATTTAAGCTGATTTGACCATGTGTTTAATACCTCTAAATATTATGCTGCCTCTCTATACATGATAAGTATTGATAATCATTTCTTCATTATTTGATCACCTATTCATTAAGCATCTATTCTAAGTGTACTTGGTGATAAAAACAAATTTGTTGCATTGATTGTTTCACCAAAACAAATATTCCTTCCAAAAATGGAGGTAACTAGCCATCACTTCCTCCTTCTTCAACTCTCCTACTGTGTGCAAGGCTCTGTAGTAATAGTTATTGGGACTAGAAAGATAAATGAAGGTAGTGCAGTGAATAGAGCACCAGCTGTGGAGTCAGGAGGACCTGAGTTCAAATTTGGCCTCAGACACTTAACACAAATTAGACATGTGACCTTGGGCAAGTCACTTAACCCCAATTGCCCTACCTTCCACCCCTCCAAAAAAAAAAAAAAGATAAATGAAGACATAATCCTTGCCTCCTAAGAGTCTGCAGTTTCTTAGAGGGAAAATGTGATATGAACTCACAAAATAATTTGAAAACAATATAAGACGTAAGCCCTAATTGTGTGGCACAGTTCCTCACCATTGTGGTAGTGCACAGAAGGGTAAGATCAGTGGATGGAACTTAAGGATAATCTTTTCATAGGAAGCAGATCTTGAGTCAGCCTAAAAGGATTGAAAAGTAGGAAATGGAGTTATGTAGAGCATACAGAAGAATGCAAAATTCTTTAGATTCTTGGCATCATATGTTCTGAAAGTTAAAAAAAGTTTCCCTGTCTTGAAAAGTGGTTGTTAATTTTCTTTTTCTTTTTTTTCTTTCTTTTTTTTCATACTGAATCCTTTCTAGCTGGCCTACCCTGGAAGTACAGTGAACCCTTCTTCGTGATCCTGATCCCATTGCTGATTTTTTTTTTGTTTTGCTTTTTGGAGGGCAGTTGGGGGTTAAGTGACTTGCCCAAGGTCACACGGCTAGTTTTTGTGTTAAGTGTCTGAGGTCGGATTTGAACTCAGGTCCTCCTGACTCCAGGGCCAGTTCTCTATTCACTGTGCCACATAGCCCTCCCCCACCCCCATTGCTGATTGATGGAGGAATTTTGAGCTGTCACTGAGGCATGGTTGCCCTTTTCCAAGTAGCAGAGCGCACCTCACCTCTCAACCCCAGTCCATGTCTGAGGGGCTTACTAAGTTAGTGCCATGTTTAGGGAAGACACCTGAATCAGCTTAACACACTGCAGCTAAGAACTCCCAAGCTCAGGCAATTCCCTAACCTCAGCCTCCCCAGGAGCTGAGATTGTAGACACGTACCCCCACCCTCAAACATTGTTCGTTTCTCAGAAATGTTTTGGAGTATTAGGTGCCACCAGCAGATTAGAGACTTATTTTTATTTCCTGGATGTCAAAGGATAAGAAAATCCTTTCAACCATATAATCTGACATTCAAATATTAGTACCTTTCTAAAGAGAAATCAGTTCTTGTTGCTTGCTCCAAAGTTAAATCAGTCTCTAATGGAGATGTTCAAATTCCATTGAGCAGGGGCAGAACTTAACAAATACCTCAAAGCAGGTGCAACCTTTTTGTGTGTGTGTTTTGTTTTATAAAACCACCAGATGTGACAGATATGTATGTTATAGCCTACAATAGATGTAGTTTTCATAATCTTACTTATCAAAATTCCTCTAAATCACTATATAAGCCAGGTCTGACATGGAGTTTCAGACATGGCCAATAAAGGCATATTTTCATACTATAGTGAACATGAGGTATTTCAACATGCCTCAAGACATGATGAACAAGATTCATTTTGCTTCTTATTCAATCATATTTCCTTTCAAACTGTATGAGATGAAAACAAAATAAAATGCCTTAGATTGTACGGAAGCATATGTCTGCATGGTAGACATCTCTGCGCCATAATTATCTATCTGATAATACAATATGTATAAACCTATCCATTAGCCTTCTGGTATCATCTTGGAAATAAATATTACAATGGTCTTTTAGGGATTAAAACATTCAATAGCTCCCTTTTTGAAGCAAGATATCAAATGCATCATTTTTACAGGGGCACGACTTTGTTGAAACATATTGCAGCATTGCCCCAGGGCTGTACATCACTGCTGATGCAGGCTTTCCAGGTTAATGTAAAATGCATCAGTAATGCATCAGGGCATCTCTGGCAGACCAATACGAGGTTCTCAATCACTTGACCCACTACCAAGTGACAAGTGCTGAGGCTCAGACTCTTTTAATGACGTTTTAACCACCAACTTACCCCCTCCAAAATTAGATAGATGATAGATAGATAGATAGATAGATAGATAGATAGATAGATAGATAGATAGATAGATAGATGGATGACAGACAGGCAGGCAGACAGACAGGCAGGCAGACAGACAGACGGACGGACGGACAGACAGACAGACAGACAGACAGACAGATAGATAGATAGATAGATAGATAGATAGATAGATAGACAGATGTGCATATGTATATGTATGTGTGTGTGTGTGTGACAGGACAAAAACTACCAAACAGTATTAACTTAATATATTGTGCATGTTGTTCTATATTACATACTTTTTAGACTTACATTTGATTACAGTGCAAAGTCTTAACATGATGTTTACTCTGACATGTTATCTTTGGTTAATCTTTCTCCCAAAAGGTATCTCTGCAATCTATGCATCGAAAATGTTTTCAGTGACAGCAGATAGTGTGTATGCATCTATCTGTTTTATTCCAGAATTATTTTCTGTCTACATTAGATCATCAGCCCTCTTTTTTTTTTCTTGGCACATCTCTTGAAATCTCTGACTTTGGCAATTTTTTATCATCCTAAGTAGAAACAGTGCTTCTTTGAATATAGCTCTGCTAATTTCTCCCCCTCACCCTTTACCTGGTTCTTCACACACACACACACACACACACACACACACACACACACCCAAATATCCTGAAATGTTTTCAAAAAGAACAGCCCAATTCAGGCTGAATTTTTAAGTGAAAATCTCAATACAAATATACATTGGCAAATGTATGGCACTTAATTTTCCTTAAGGATATGGGAAGACTATTAAAAACGAAGGCACTTAATGAATATCTCAGGAATGCAAAGCAATTTAAACTCCTTGCCTGCTCGCTATCTGTCTAATTTGGCCATTCAAAGAGTGAGAAGTGATGACTAGATGTCAAGGCTGGTTGGCAGCCAGGCACTCAGAACTATAGAATGTGGACTGTAGAATGTTAGCATTGGGAGACACTTTACTGATTAGTCCATACCAACCATCCTATATATGAAGAAATGAAATTACTAACCTAATCTGGAGGAGAATGAAGGGATATTAAAGGTATTATTATTATTAAATATTAAAAGTATTTATTCATTCTGGGACATTTCATATTCCATTATAGTATGTTATATAACACCCTGTAGATCAAAAAGGATGATGAACTTTCTAGCAGTTTCCTTAGCTTTATATATAACTGATATTGAATACATTGACTTATGTCATGTTACTTAACAGGAAAGTCTTTACTGTTGATGCCACTGAAATTCCATTTCAGTCATTTGTCCCCTGTGGGCACCATTGCAAATCTTTACTTATTTGATCACTAAGGAAAAAAAATAAACCTCTTTGCAAACTACTAGAAAGGTCCTGGTATTAAAAACAATGCTTTGAGGAAAACAAAAGGAGATACCAATTAGTATTTTTGCTGTTCATTACAACCTAGTTTTAGTTATTCATTCAAATTCCTCTGAAAAGAGTCATAAAACACTGACTCAAGTAAGATTTTTGTCAAATGGATGTGGTCATTTAAATAGTGATAATAATTAGTTCCCCACAGGAGTTTTAACACTCATCTACTGCTAAAAGGCACATAAAATTTGAAATAATGTGGTTTATGGGTTGTTCATCCAACTCAATATCATGGTGTAGACAGTAAGCATTCTTCATCCATTTGTCTTTTTCCATGTGGATGATTAGGCCAAATCCTTTTAAGTAGTTATAGATTTTATTTAGAAGTTCCTACAATATGCCAGGGATTAAATACCATTAGCGCAGTGTCATCTGCAAAACAGAAGCATTTAGACCTCTAGTGCATGGGGAAGCCTCCATTCAATAACTACCTGCGCTCACTCTCCTCTATGATGCTTGCAAACACTTTCGTCAGGCACATCTCCATGTTTTTTGTTTTTCTTTTGCCTTGCTGGATATTAACAATTGGGACACTGTTAAACAAAATTATCTCTGTCATTACATTTTAAGTAATTTTCGATGAATTTGAATCATGTGTGGAAACCACTTTGTTGTAGAAAATTGAGGCTAAAATATTAGCCAAGAGGTTATGGCAATAGATAAAAAAATATTCACTATTATCAAGTTTTATTTATACCAGGAATTCAAAGATGATTCAACATTGTAAAAACTATTAGCATAATTTTTAATTTTATTCATAAGAATAACAATTAGGAAGACAGCAGGGTACATTGGAAAGAGCATTGGCCCAGAACTCAGAAGACCTGGGCACAAATCCCACTTCTGATGCTTAATATGTAAAGGATTAGAACCTTAGGCAAATCATAGAACCTCCCTTCTGTAAAATGAAGAATTTGGACTAGATGTCTGGTAAGGTCCCTTAACAGCTCTATATCTCTGACCCTAAAATCCTATAAAACATAATTATATCAATGCGTACAAAAGAAAAAACAACTAAACATAGCATTTGTTTATATTAAAATTTATTTTTAATGGGAATAAAAAGACTTTGCTTAAATATTACCATGTCTTTGAAAAGATTAGGTACTATGTTGTATGAATTGGTTAAAGGAACTAGGGACATCTAATTGGGGTTAGAGAAGACATTTCACTTAGGAGTGAAATGATAATTTCTTCAAGGAATAGGGATTTGATTTTTTTTTCCTTCTTCATGCCAGTAATAGAACTAACAGTATTGGCTGGAAGTTGAAGAGATATATTTAGGTTCAAGGTAAGAAAAGCTTCTTAGTAACTGGATATATCCAAAAGTGGAGTACTTTGGCTTTGTAGATAGTGAATTTATTCTAGACAGTAAGATCAGTCCCCAACAGAAGCTCTCCACTTTTTGGAAATGTTATAGATGTCTTTCCAAGAATAAGTTGAGCAGCATAACTTTTCTTCTCAGATTTTTGTGAAACTTCTATACACTTATATATGCATGTTTTTCTCCCCTGATAGAATGTAAGCTCCTTGGGGGCAAGAACTACTGTAGTTTTGTTTTTTATCCCCAACACCTAACCCAGCAACTGGCACATAAATAAGGTACAAAAAAAAATCCAGGAAGTGAAGAATACTCAAAATTGATTGGGGAAGATCAAGAAATTCCTAGTAGAGAAGGTAGCACATAAAATAATCTGTAAATAGACATAAGGATGATAAGAGGCAAAAGTAAAGAGGGAATGTTTTCCAGTCGTAGAAGACAAAAGCACAAAGGTGGAAGATTAAATGTTTGTTACATAGGAGAACCAAGTGCAAGTAGGCTTGATTGACCTGAATGAAGAGGAGAGGAGAGGTGGCAGTGTAAAATAACTCTAGAAAGGTAGGTTGGAGTGAATTTGTGAAGGGCTTTAAATAGAGGAGTTTTTATCTTATACTTGAAGCTGTAGGGAGTCACTAGTTTCTTGAGCAGAAAAATGACATGACTATCACTGGGCATGAGCTCTGTGATAAATGGAATACAGAGAGAAGAAACTGGAGGTAGGGGAAAGAAACCAGACAGGAGACTATTCCAATGTTCCAGGTGAGAGATAATTAGGGCCTCAACTTGGGCAGAAACCAGGTGAATGTAGAAAAGAGGATAGATGCAAGACATATTGGGGAGAAAATACTGACAAAAACTGGCACCTGACTAGATATGGGGCATGGATATTCACATGCTATATATTTAACACGTTGCTTTTCATGATGGGCATGGTTTATTTAGATGCACATATATGAGAGCAACACCATACATTTTATTTTGCATCTTTGTGCTTCGTTAGTTTCAAAGAAACCATCTCCAAGTCAAAAATGAAGCATAAAAAATGAAAGCAAAAACCTTTCATGACAAAAGACCAAGAATGCTCTCATTCTATCACACCACTTCTAGCATCCAGAGGGAGCACAAAGGAGCTAAACCACTGTAGTATTCATTGCCTAGCTAAGCAATGCACAGCGTTCTTCAGAGATCTGCCTCTAGGTCTCATTTGTATTCTTCATGGTGTTTGACCACCCTTTTTCCCATTTTATATTATGAGACATCATAATTCAAGTTAATGTTTATTTAAGGGTCCACTATATGCTTCCATACTCTGAAGGATATAAAAAGTATATGACACAGTAGTTTCCTTCAAGGAGTTTATAATCTTTTAGAAGAGACAAGAATTTTATTTAACAAATGGAGAAAAACACAAAGCAATTTACAACAAAATACTACATTGAATAGAATCAGATCTCAAAATTTCTTGTACAAATGGTAAATCCTATAGGTGGTCAAGGAAAATAGATACTATACTTGCCTGGGAAATTTTTCTTTCGACAATAGGATTAATCACCCAGTGTTTCATGTTTTGCTGATAAGACGACACATAGTTATTTCAATTTCATCACTGTAAGTATCTTAGTAAAAAATAAGTTTAGAGTTCCCTTGAATTCTAGTCTTATATCTCTTCTATTCTGCTAAAGCACATATAAAACAAAAGCGCCTATCTTACACCTATTACTATAAAACATGGCATTCCCTGAAAGGAGAAAGCAAGGACTTTTGAAAAAGACAGCACCATTTTACTTTACAAGGTAAAAAATAGTCATGTAATAACACTGTAAATACATGACTATTGACAATGTAAGTACCATGTAACCATAGGGTAATTATCTAGTTCTCTCCTTCTTTAAAACAAAGACTAAACTGAAAATCTAAGAACTGCAAGTTACATGATGATTATTCTGTGAATTACTTGGTAACTGGAAGTATAATTATCAAGTAATCTGCATGAACATAATTACGTATTTACATAGTTTTTGCCATGTAATTACAGAGTAGTTCAGTGATTATACAGTATGTTCCTTGTAAAAGAAAGTGATACCAAAAAAAAAAAATCTGTGTAAAATAGTCGTCATCTCAACAAGAAAGAATTAAAACTGAAGGTGATTTGTGGGAGAAAAATCCCAAATCATAATCTAAGTGAAAACAGCAGAAATTAGATCAATTTCTAATCATGGAAACCAATCAGAGTCCATTTCAAAAATGACAGAAACCTGCTGAGAACATCATATCATTTAAATCTCTAAATGCTCTGAGAAAACAGTGGGATTGGCTTTTATATTTTAAACTAAGGAAGATTTTTATATTTACTCTACTTAGAATCTTTATCTGTCTCCTTTCTCCATTTATTGAAATCATAAGTGTGTCTTCCATTTTCTAAGATATTTATGAAGTACTTTAGGTAAATTGGAATAAAGAAACCGAAGACTGAGTACTGCTGAGTACTGAACAAAGTGCTCAGAATTTCTTCAATTAGTAATAATGACTATTAGGCATTTCAGGGTTTTTCATGTTTAAAACTAATTTTAAATGATATTTTACATTTCCCAAGCTTCCTATTAATAATGTCTCTGTTATTAAAAATCTTTGTCGCTTAATAATTGGTTTTAATACCTGTGCCTTCTATTTACAACATTTACTGACGCCAGAATAAATTATTGGATGGTATATACTAAAAAATGAAGATTATCACTTAAGTAGAAAGTTACTATTTTGAAAACATTTGCATAAAACAACAATAGAGGGAGAGTTAGCTAAAATTTAACTTCTTCCCCATAACAGATAAGTCAATAGAATGTAAACTAAGAAAAACTGCAAAACATCCATTCACAAATATACAAATAAAAGGAGACACATGAGAAGTGAAATTCTTTCTCCATTTAACATTATTATTTGACTTTCTAAGATGAAAATTCTTCCTTTGCCTGACCTACTATTTGCAATTAACATAGCCCTGTCTTCTGTATTAACTCATTCAGCCCACTAGAACATCAGTTATTATATTGATGGAATCCATGACTTACTGATTTTTACCATAGTTAAAACAACTTGCTAAAGGACCACAATAAAAATAAGAATAATTCATATTTATATATTGTTACTTCAAAAAAATGTTAAGCATTCTGCTGCAAAGAATGCTTTGGGGGATATAGGTGTTTATATTATCATTATGATGTAAGACTCAGAGAGTATGGTTTGCCCGTGATCACATAGCTAGTATCGAGGTCCATAATTTATGAAGAAATACTTTAAATATTCTGAAATTCTGGATTTTTTCTTTTCATTTCAGAAATAGTATTTATGTTGCATTCATATTTGTTCAACATATCACAGAATCAACTAATTAGTAGAACTATCCAAAAGAGTAAAGAAATCATATCTTTAAATTATCTTAGGTGAAAATTAATAAAGAAGCAATACTTATTTTCATTCCAGATGCTTGTATGGCTCCTTGATTTTATGTAGTGATCTTATATTCTTTCTTTTCAATGATACTTATAAATATTGTTCTTATAACTATAACTGTAACTATAACTGTAGCTGAAGGACAGATAATTTTTCCGAGTTATACCATTTGCTGTCACTTAATAGGTGAAATCATACACATAATATTAATTCTTCCTAGGCATTATTCCTAGTATTCTAGAAGCTCCTACCAACTGAATAAAGATGTTTTGGGTTATGTTACATTCCCTGGACAGTTAGACTTCTTCCAAGTAATGGTTGACTGATCTTCCATTCTTCTCTCTGAAACGGATATCAACAGGTCTTTGAAAAATAAGGATAATCTCCTTACCCACAGGAGTTAGAGCTTATAATAAGACAAGTACCCTTTAAACTCCAGAGGAAAATTCAGGTGTGGATGTTGGGGAGGAGCTTGAGAGAGAAAGGAAGAGTTAAAAGGAAAGCAGTGGAACTTAATGTCCAAGGTACTGGCTGTCCTTGCATATCAATCAATCAGCAAAGATTTATCAAATAGTTGCTTAATTCCACACATCGTAGTAGGTCTTAATACTAATACAAAAAAAAAATGAAATAATCTGTACTCTGAATAAGCTTAAATTCCAATAAAGGAGATTAAAAGTACACATAAAAATACAGAGAGCATAAATATAAATATAAAACACAAATGTATGAAATGTAATCAATATAAAATAGATTGGTAGGCAGGGAATTACCACTTGCAGGAAGAGGAGAATCAGGAAAAAGTTTTATGCAGAAGATGATGTTGAAGTTACAGCTCTAAGGAACAGAGGCACTCTAAGAGGCCCCTCAGACAATTACTGGCTGTGTGACCCTAAAAAAACCACCTACCCTCACAGTGATCTAAGTATCTCCTCAAGAGAAACTTGCAGAAAATGTGTCAGTTTGCATTGATATAAGGGACTTCATTAGGGTGTTCCCTATATTAGTAAAATGGCAGGTCTAGTTCAAATGACTTATTTAGTACTCAATATTTAGTAAATGGATTCATTTATTGAATACACATGAGAAAAGTCATCATTCCAGGCTCTGTGGGAAATTCAATACTGAGTAAGGCTAAGTCTCCTTTTCCCACTCAAACTTTTAAAGGATATTTTTTATAACCAATTTTTAATAGAGCTATACAGTAGTGTTTTCTCATAAATACACATATTTATCAATTTACCGACATCCAGTTTGTTGTCCAACTTTTACTAAAACTCATTATGCATACTAGTCAATAATCTCTTAAGTTTTAGATTATTAGCCTATAGCTAGCCACATGAGTATTAAACATTAATACTACTCATTCAGAGAACACATCTTTATGCAATATAACTCTTAATAATATTCAGAAATATTTAAAAATAAATTTTATTTAACCTTTCCTGACAGCTTTTTACATATTAGCTTTGGGTTTATATGATCTTGACACCCAAGTCCTTAGCCCTGTCAAATGAGTGAAAATCAGAAATTGATACAATTTAAGCAGTGGAAATGACATTGTAGAAGAGGCATTACCATCTGCCTTGCCATTGTGCCCTAAGGACTGACTTGAAGCTGAAACCTTCCATATGTGTTGTCTCTCCAGTTAGAATGTGAGCCCTGGGGGTCAGAGCCAAGATGTCAGAGTAAGAGCAAGGACTTGCGTGAGATCTCACCCAAAGCCCTCCAAATACTTGTAAAAATTACTCTAAACAAACTCTAGAGCTACAGAACCCACACAATGACAAAGGGAAGCAAATTTCCAGCCCAAGACGGCCTGGAAGGTCAACAGTAAGGGTATACTGCACTGGACTAGGACCAGAGCACAGTTGAGTGTAGGCCACACCAGCACAGACGGGGCCTGAGTAAGCCTCAGGAGACTGAATCACTGGCACCTCTAGTGATTTCCAGGTGTCTCAACCCATAAATACCAAAGATAGCATAGAAGGTCAGTGGGAAAACTCTGTGAAACCTGGGTATAAGAGGTCCAGCCAAAACCCTGGCCGGGTCAAGCCCTGGGGCATCGGGCGGGGAACAGCGGCTATAGGAGAGCTGATCAGCTGCACTGGAGGCACAATTACCACATCTATCAGGCCAGAAGAAAAAAAGGCTAAGAGAAAGGTCAGTGGATTTTGCTAACTCGGGAGGTGAAGACTGGGTCCGGCCAAACTGCTCCCAGGGCAAGGAGGCAGCAGGAGGCGGCTGTAGCAGCAGGAACGTCTGAGAGCCGCAGCGACCCCCACTGGGCTGCTTCAGAGCCCTCGGCCTGCAGATAGCAAGGGGGCTGACGCGATTCATCAGGGCCAAGGGCTCATGCGTTGAGTGGCCTGGATCTGGATCGTGGTCTTGAGTGGTGGTCCTGGGGTTCGCTTTCAGTGAGCCAAGGCTGGGAGGTGGGGCTGCAGCACCCCACTAAGAGCTCTGGCAGCTGTGAGGGC